>CM054146.1:175855-178355 GCA_028751875.1 Rapana venosa
GCCTAGTGCATCAGCACTTGGGGCCTGATTGTAGATCCCGACATAAGATCAAGTCAAGCAGGTCACACTACACACGCTCGCAAATACAAGAACTACACAACGCTCGCGAGCGATAGAGAGAGAGATGGGAGAGAGAGAGGGGAGGGAGAGGGAGGGAGAGAAAGACGGAGAGAGAGAGAGAGAGGGAGCGAGAGGGAGAGAGAGGGGGGGGGGTGGGGGAGAGAGACAGATTGATTGATTGATTGATTGATTAATTAATAACTTTTATTCCCAAGGGTTAAAAGATGGTGGTGGTAAACATGTTCCCATAACCTATATGGTCGTAGGGGAGCGAGCCTACACACACACACACACACACACAGACACACACACACACACACACACACACACACACACACATACACATACACACCCCCTCTCTCTCTCTCACACACACACACACACACACCTCACTCACACACACGCTCTCTCTCTCTCTCTCTCTCTCTCTCTCTCTCTCTCTCTCTCTCTCTCTCTCTCCTCTCTCTCTCTCTCTCTCTCTCTCACACACACACACACACACACACACACACACACACACACACACACACACACACACACACACATCTGAGTACAAATGTGTGTGCGTGTATGTACGTGTGTATGTGCATGAATGTGAGTGTGTGTTGTGTTGTGTTGGGTTGGGTTGTGTTGTGTTATGTTATGTTGCGTTGCGTGTGCGCGCGCGTGTTTGTGTATGTGTGTGCGTATGCGTGCGTGTATGTGTGTACGAGTTATGCAGTGTATTTTTCTTGTTGGAGGGAGGGGGGGGGGTCCATTTTTGTTAGTGATGATTTTTTTTTGTTTTTTGTTTTTGGTCGTGCGTGAGTGTGTGTGTGTGTGTGTTGTGTGTGTGTGTGTGTGTGTCGTGTGTGTGTGGTGTGTGGTGTGTGTGTGTGTGTGTTTTCTTTCTTTTTATCTCTGTTCTTATTTTCTTTTGGAGTTAGTTTGATTATTATTGATTATGGTAATCATGTAGTTAGAATGATAATATTGATCATTTTTTTTAATTCCGAGCTAGATGGCTTGATGAAAAAAATCAAATGTATTGCTTATTCAATATACCATGTGGAAATAACAATTTGACTTGACTTCACACACACACACACACACACACACACACACACACACACACACACACACACACACACACACATACACACAGAGGGGCCTGTCATTCTATGATTTAAAGTAGTAGAACCAAAACGTTCCTTAACAGAGGTGCATTCAGTTGGGATGTTTGCAAGTAATAATAATAATAATAACAATAACAACAATAATAATAATAATAATAATAATAATGTATGGAACTTATATAGCGCTGAGTCTTGTAAAGCAACAAATCAGAGCGCCCGTGTGTATGCGGCTTTGTAAATTTTGTCATCTGTTCCCACCGGCACACAATGGCCTACTCTTTCGAAAAGCGGAACAGGATTTAACGTGGTGCGCAAGATGTTCTGCATGCGTTCGAACACGGGGCCTCGGTTTATAGTCTCATCCGAAGGACTTTGACATTCAGTTCGATTTTTTTTTGTCAAACTGGGAAGAAAGGGCGAGGCTGGGAATCGAACCCAGAACCTCACGGTTTACTTGTTGGCAGGCGAACGTCTTAACCATCCTGCCACCTTCCTTCGTAACATAGGTACATTCAGTTAGGAGGTCTGCCGATGTACTTCCTTGCTGACAGCACTCACAGTCCCCAGTACTTTTCCAGAAAACGCCCTATCTGAGTCAACTTTGCCAAGGGCCATGAACTCGTGTCATCAGGATCATCAACGCCTGCATCAGCATGTTCCTCTCTCTCTCTCTCTCTCTCTCTCTCTCTCTCTCTCTCCTCTCTCCTCTCTCTCTCCTCTCTCTCTCTCTCTCTCTCTCTCTCTCTCTGTTTACTTGAAAATCACTCATCTGTAACCCATTGGGAAGGGATAGCTCAGTGGTCAGAGCACTCGCTTTCCCCAAGCTAAGGTAGAGCAGCATGGAGCGTGGTTACCAGTTGGATGGGTGACCGTTTGCGCGCCTTGGCTTCAGTACAGTCCCCCAGTTCACCCAGCTGTAAATTAGTTACCTTCCTCTTTAGGGTCAGGGAAGGTAAAGCAGCGAGGGAGAGGAAATGGGCGCCGCCCTCAATATGCTGGTCCCTGGAGAAGCTGAGGTCTCTGATGCCTCCTCCCCTACGATCATATAGATTATAGGACACCGTCACCTTTACCACCACCACCACCCCCACCCCTACCAATTTTTAACCCTAAAAATGCAGGGAAGTAAAAACACAACACCCAAATTTTTGGCAGAGCAAAGTTTCGTTTATTGAAAACTTTCCTCAAGCTAAATGAGTGGCCAACTTTTAACCCTTGAGAATAAAAGCTGACAATCAATCAATCATTCAATCTCTCTCTAAATCCCCCCCCCCCTCTCTCTCTCTCTCTCTCTTTCTCTCTGTCCACTCCTCTCTCGCTCTCCA
>CM054146.1:190855-255855 GCA_028751875.1 Rapana venosa
ACATATATATATGTATCTCTCTCTTTTTCTTCTCTCTCTCTCTCTCTCTTCTTTTCTCTATTATAAATTATATATATATGTATGTGTGTGTGTGTGGGTGTGTCCAAAATTTATATATTCAAAATACATAAATACTTTCCCATACTTTAGATGATTTTTTGGGTTTTGATTGTTGACAATCTTTATTGTAAAGGGGTTTTATGTTTAAATATTGACATCTTTTTTTTCACCCAGCCCTTTGGGCCCTGGGGAAGGAATTTCCATGTTTAATACACCTAAAAATTTTTCAAATAAACCGGGGGGGGGGGGGGGGGGGGGGGGGGGGAGAGGGAGAGGGAGGGGGAGAGCTGAGAGGGGAGAGAGGGGAGCGAGGGGAGCGGAATATAAATTAAATTGAATAAAAGAATAAAATGAACCCTTTACTTTATTTTTAAAGGGGTTTAAAGAAAAAGCTTTGGTTTTTTTTTTTCATCCCCCCCTTGGAGTGGGAGGAAGAGAGAGAGAGACAATTGAAAAATTGAAAACAATTTTTTTGCTTTTTTTAGAATCAACCAATTTAGCGCTGCAGCCCCTGGTAAAAAAGATATCCCAAAACCCACGCGATTAAAAGACAGGGGAAAACCCTGGGAGTGGTGGTATGTACATCAAGATTCCAAATTATTGTCTGTGTCTAAGTGTCTTCCCAAATTTTTAAAACCAAGGTTTCCCTTTTTCCCCCGGGCTAAACCAAAATGAAGTCAGCCCCTGGAAAACCCGGGTCAGGTCCCCGGGGGATGATGTAATCCTGCTCGCACTCCCACCACTGGGCTCTGGTGTTGTGTGTTAGTTTCATGTTTCCTTTCCCAAGTCTGGCAAGCCTGACCGTTTTTCTGGCAAAAATTTTTTTCCCTTTTTGTTGATGTTCCAGAACACACACTTAGTTTTCCCCGCCGGGTCTCCATTCCCCAAAAGTATTTTCCCGGTTTATGTATCTGAAATTTACACCCTCACAATGTTTTGATCAACGAAAATATGTACCACCCCCCTTTCGAAACCGTTTTTTGTTTCTCTTTCTGTCCCCTTATCAACGCTTAAACGTTTGTCAGGGTTGAGTAAAAACACTTTCGTTTTACAATACCAGTATCAGTATCAGAGTCATCCAAGTGAGCCAACTGTCAGCTTTTCCCGCACATCAGACGCCTCAGAAGACCCAGATCTTGCTGTCTGTTGCGGTACACTGTAGATCAAGTGAAAATTTGGGGTGGCTGAGGCATTCAATTCATGCTGCCCCATTCCCCTGAAAATAGTTCTGTGACACACTGGTTTGTTTTCCTTCTGTTTCCACATCGAGCAGGGAGTCAAGGGTTTACACAAGACCGGCTCTTCCAAGACACTGTTATTGTCACATTGGCGACTTGCTGTCTTTCTTGGTGTGTCTACTTCTTTGAAATCGCGACATCTTTGACAAGGGGGTTTCTTGCGATAGTACTGAACACGGAGTTAGGGTTCGCCCCGGGTCCGCCATTTCTTTTGGACATGGTTGTCAGCTGGCTTCATTCGCAAGACAACACAACACTGCCGCTCTCCCCGCGATTTTCCCAACTCGATACGACGTTGTCGATCAGCGGGGCGTTTAAAGTTGTTATTACAGTTGTGGAAGGCCAGTAAACTGACATTTTGAAGCTAAAATGCAAAAATTTGCAGCAGCTTACACCCCCTTCAGTTCTGGTCCCGTCATGTCCGAGAGAGAGAGAGCGAGAGAGAGAGAGAGAGAGAGAGAGAGAGAGATTTTACGACAGGCTGGACAAAACATACATACGAATACTTATCATGTGGCTACCATTTTACACTGACAAATTACTGGACCCAATCTGGCCCTAAGAGACACTTTTGACACTTTTGAGACTTTAATTGTGCCTTGCAGGCAGTACCCCACTGGTTAGAGAGAGAGAGAGAGAGAGAGAGAGAGAGAGAGAGTGTGTGTGTGTGTGTGTGTGTGTGTGTGTGTGAGCTTGCAGTATCTGTCAGTCTGTCAGTGTGACCTATGATGGAGCACTTCACATCCATCGCCTGTCTTTTATCGCTATATAATTACTGCTAGGCTACTATTTTTCAGTGTAAAACATCGATTTGCGCAGGTTTGAACATAGATGTACATGACAACACCTGTTTTCTCCTGTTTCCCTTACTCCTGAAAAACTTGTTATTAGATTCCTCCATTTGTGTTGCAGCTGGTATCAAGGAGATATTTACAAATAACCTCTGTGTGTGTGTGTGCGTGTGTGTGTGTGTGTGTGTGTGTGTGTGTGTGAAGTCAAGTCAAATTTTTTTTCCAGATGGACATTGAATAAGCAATGCATTTGCTTTTTTTTCATCAAGCCATCTATCTAAGAACAAATTTCTTAATGTGTGTGTGTGTGTGTGTGTGCGTGCGTGCGTGTGCATTTAGACTTGTTAGCACTATTACTTGCTATTGGTTGCATGACTGTGTAAGAACGAGTTGAGTGCAAGCGCTTTGATTTGTCTGTGCAAGATACAGCGCTATATAAATTCCATTTAGTATTTATTATTATTATTATTATTATTAAATACAGAAACGTGTGGTTTATAACGCAGAGAAATATTGTTTAAAACAAGAATACTACGGCTGACAGTGTGCGCTGAAACAAAACAAAACAACAACAACAACAAAACCACCCCACCCCAAGTGCATTCACAGCTGGCAAGACACTGCTGTTCTGGTCCATTCAACTGAAGAGGGCCCTTGTCTCGCTCCTCAGCTAGAGCTCAGGGGTTTACCAAGACTGAGATTTGGGGTATGCCACCGTTTGTTTGCCCATGACTTGTTGGTTCAAACAGGTGTTTATTAAAACACACCACCACCACCACCACCACCATTCAATGCACATGAATTGAGGCTAAGAGAAACAATAAACAAATATTTTAGAAGGTGTCCTATTGGATAGTTCGAAACGACATCGCTAGCATTCTTCTGCTGCAAATGTATCTATACACAAAACACTAAAGTAAAGACATGAGGAAAACCATGACAACTGTATTGCACACACACACACACACACACACACACACACACACACACACACACACACACACATCATCATCATCATCATCATCATCGGGAGAACATCTTGCGCACACGTTAAATCCTGTTCCGCTTTTCGTAAGAGTAGGCCATTGTGTGCCAGTGGAAACAGATGACAGAATTTACAAAACCGCATACACACGGACTGAATGTAAAAAAAAGCACATAAGTGCCTATTCCATTATCCTCGATATAGAAGAATAAATAAATAAATAAATCGGGATATTGAGGTAATTCTGGATTTGTTTGTTTGTTTGTTTTGAAAGATTGTCCGCAAGCCATTCATCGAAATATTAAATAACATAGGAGCAATACCTGGACCCTGTGGAATACCCATTTGTAGTAATCTTGTATATGACTATGTAGTCCCTATTTTAGCTTGAATTTCTCTGTTTTCTTTAAAAATAAAAAAATAAAAACTTTTGAACAAAACCATACATCTGCCCTGACAAACCAATATTCTGGAGTTTAATCAATAAACGTGAATGCCATACTTGGTTGTAGGTCTGAGTTATGTCCAAAAAAGTTGTTAATAGACATTTCCACCTTGCAAACTGATACTTGACCTGAGTTGTCAGCTTTACTCAATAATCAATAGATGATCTGCCTGTTCTAAATCCTGCTTGATTCACAGGAATGGTTTTATTCTTTTCACGGTAATATACAAGCCTGTTTAAAACGATGCTTTCTTACAGTTTACAGACATGAGACGTAAGTGCTATGGGCCTATAGCTATTCACATTACATTTTGTTTTTGGTTGACCTCTTTGTGCACACAAAGAATTTCGTAAGTTTGAGTCTTTCGTTAAGACAGGAGAACATGACATGATATAATTGCATTGTTCAAAGCAGATTATTTTCTTAGTTTGTAGATGGAAATTGAATTACTTCAAGACAAAAGATGCTGCGAATGCTTTTCGTAGGCTATATGGGGTAATCATATAACAGCAGATCATAATCATATCAACATGCTGCAGCTTAAAAGGACACAATCCCATTTTCATGCTATCTTCTTCATCAGCAATATTTAACACTGTGTCACTTATGAAAGACTTTTAGAAAAAATTAGATCGGCGTCTGGTGGATCAAAGTTTTGTTTTGTTTTATTATGTCTCTGGTCAATTCATAGTGCAGACCTGCCAGTGCCTTTAACAAACTGAACAGGAGTTTGCCACGAAATTTCGTGATATTTTTTTTAATTTGGGGGTTATTGTCTTTGTTTTAATGTTTTTGTTTTGTTTGGTTCTTGGTTTTGTTTGTGGTGGTGGTGGTGGGTGGTGTGTGTGGTGGTGGTGGGGTGGTGGTGGTGGTGGTGCTATCGATGGGTGGTGGTGGTGGTGGGTGGTGGTGGTGGTGGTGCTATCGATGGTTGTGGTGGTTTGTTTCATATATCAAAGAAAAGTAATTTGATTTTGATGTTGGACCTTGCCAGGACAAGCCATCTAGCCTGCAAAGTCTGGAGCAGTGACCTTATAACTGCTGAAGGAGTTAAGAGAGAAGTCAAGTCAAGTCAAGTCAAGTCAAGTCAAAAGACTTGATAGCTGCAAGCTATGTCTGCTCATTCTCTCCCTGATTTTCCCTCTCTGTCTGTGTCAGAAGCCTGTGGGGACAGTGACACGCCTACAGCAGCAGACGACAATGTAACGGGCGGAAACAGACGACAGCCTCGTCTTCATCCCTATGACGAAGTGTCGGACGCCATTTTGGAAGAAAATCGTACCAAGCGACCCCCTCGTCGTCATGACTACGATGAGATTGACCTTGAACGCACCATGTCAAAGGTCAACAAAGGCAAAGCAGTGGGCGGGGCTTCCACTAATGACTGACAGCTGTCATGATATTTCACAGACAGACAGACACACACACACACACACTGTCACACGCACAGACAGAAAATCAGAGAAACACACACACACACACAGAAAAACAGAGAAACACACACACACATCACACACACACACACACACACAGAAACACACACACACACACACACACACACACACACACACACACACACACACACACTGTCACACATACAACTGACTGACAGAAATACAGAATAACAACACACACACACACACACACACACACACACAAAAAAAACACCACACACACAGATGACAGAAAACAGAAAACGCACACACATACACAAACGCTCTTACAGTTTCATAATTATTTAAAAACTCTATGTTTTTGGTACAGTGTACTTCATGTAAATCTCAGTTGAAATTGGTTGAAGAAATAAAAACGAGAAGTTGGGGTGTGTGTGTGTGTGTTTTGTGGGCAAAAAAGGAAAGGTGTGTGTTTTTTCACGTGCGTGCGTGCGTGTGTGTGGGTGTTGTTGTTGTGTTGTGTGTGGTTTCAAAAGACGCCTGATTAATAAAAAAGTAAGTAAAAGCAGTCAAGTCATGTGAGTCAACAGCACGAATCTGCAGATGCGCCGAGCAATTTTCCCTTCATCATCTATCTTGAAAGACTACCCCCCAACCACCACTGAACGTCCTCAGTGTTTGACTGACACCACGTCATGGAAATTTTTCTGCAGAAAGGATCACAAGCGTTGTGTGGTGGAACACATACCGAAGCACTCCTCACTTCTTACCCCCCCCCCCCCCCCCCCCCCCCCCCCCCCACCTCTCCTCTTTTCTGTCTCTGTTAGCTTACAGTGCAGTGCATTTGTATTATAGGAGAGTGGCTTTTTGTTTTGTTTTGTTTTTCTTCCCAAAACTGAATTTGGCCACAGATTAATTCTTTTGTTGTCCCGCGTGGTTCTTGTACATGTAGTAAAACTTTAATGTCTGTCGTACACAGGACCTCGGTTTATTCTCTTGTCCTAAAGACTAGCACCCAGGCCTCCTTATCCTGTTGGGGGGAGGAGGGGGGGCGGGATGAACAGTTTGGTTTTCAGAAGGGATCAAACTCACAACCTCTCTCTGTTCGGTCAGGTGCATGTCCGCTAGACGACAAACTGTTCAGGTGCAATATCAGACAGGTTCTCCTTTAAGCAGTTATGGTTACTGGTATAAGATGGATCCGGATGACAAGGAAGATACAAGGAAGTCCTTCGGATGAGACTATAAACCGAGGCCCCGTGTGCGAACGCATGCAGAACATCTTGCGCACACGTTAAATCCTGTTCCGCTTTTCGAAAAGAGTAGGCCATTGTGTGCCGGTGGGAACAGATGACAAAATTTACAAAACCGCATAACACGGGGACTGGATGTAAAAAAGCACATGAATTCTTATTCCATTATCCTCGAAAAATAAAAATCTGAGCGCTTTGATTTGTTGCTTTACAAGATTCAGCGCTATATAAATTCCATACATTATTATTATTATTATTATTATTATTATTATTAAGATACCCAGCACGCAAAATACGGCCCAAAGAGGGATGGGCTCGTCAGGTCAACTTAAACACCCCCCCCCCCCCCAAAACCCCACACACACACCCTGAAAACTTTGGTGGTGTTGCCCACTGACTTGAGCAGTTATAGGAGACCTGGAATCCCATCTCCACGGCTCCATGAAGTCGTGGGTTCAAATCTTGTCAGCGTCTAGTCTGGTGAAGCAAGGATGGGGTTTTTTTTTAATGATCTCTCAGGTCAACGACAAGTGCAGACCTGCCAGAGCCTTAATTCCCTTTCTGTGTATACACATGCAGAAGGATAAATATGCACGTGAAAGATCCTGAACTGTATGTCAGTGTTCGGTGGGTTACAGAAGGACAAACATACCCAGCTGATATTCCTGAAGTCTGAATGTGGCTACCTTCAAAGTCGATAAAAAACGGTCGCATACACAAATTTCACCAGAGGTCAACCTTGGAGCTCTAGCTGAGGAACGGTCGGGGGAAGGGGGGGGGGGAGGGGGGAGGGAGGGGGCGTGGGGAGGGTGGGTGTGGTACATGGTGGAGGGGAATCAATAGCAAAAACTTTTTTTTTTTAACTAAGAAAAAAAGCACTCCATAGGGTTTTGAGACTGGTTGACTGCATGAGTTGCGAGCTCACGAGTTCCAGCACCCTGTACCTGGTGACGGAGTCTCCATACATGTACAGGCTTCAACCTCCTCCATACATGTACAGGCTTCAACCTCCTCCATACATGTACAGGCTTCAACCTCCTCCATACATGTACAGGCTTTAACCTCCTCCATACATGTACAGGCTTCAACCTCCTCCATACATGTACAGGCTTCAACCTCCTGTACCTGGTGACGATTCTCCATACATGTACAGGCTTCAACCTCCTCCATACATGTACAGGCTTCAACCTCCTGTACCTGGTGACGATTCTCCATACATGTACAGGCTTCAACCTCCTCCATACATGTACAGGCTTCAACCTCCTGTACTTACTGACGGAGTCTCCATACATGTACAGGCTTCAACCTGGAGTCTCCATACATGTACAGGCTTCAACCTGGAGTCTCCATACATGTACAGGCTTCAACCTGGAGTCTCCATACATGTACAGGCTTCAACCTGGAGTCTCCATACATGTACAGGCTTCAACCTCCTGTACCTGGAGTCTCCATACATATACAGGCTTCAACCTCCTGTACCTGGAGTCTCCATACATATACAGGCTTCAACCTCCTGTACCTGGAGTCTCCATACATGTACAGGCTTCAACCTGGAGTCTCCATACATGTACAGGCTTCAACCTCCTGTACCTGGAGTCTCCATACATGTACAGGCTTCAACCTGGAGTCTCCATACATGTACAGGCTTCAACCTCTTGTACCTGGAGTCTCCATACATGTACAGGCTTCAACCTCCTGTACCTGGAGTCTCCATACATGCACAGGCTTCAACCTCCTGTCTCCATACATGCACAGGCTTCAACCTCCTGTACCTGGAGTCTCCACACATGTACAGGCTTCAACCTCAACGGTTAAAAGATCCCCGAAGTCGGAATACGGCTACCTTCACGGTGGGCCAAAACCGGCCACATAGGCAAAATCTCACCATTACGGAACATCGGAGTTCTTGAAGAGAAACTACAACAAAAAAGTGTTAGAATATCCCAAACCATCACGTCAGACATCTTTCCTAACAGCACTGAATTTTCCAGGCAGTGTGTCAAGCGCATGTTGAACCTAGTGGAGTCCATTCCTCTCTAGGTAGAAGAGTGCATGCTGGGTATGTTGGTGTCATCCATAGCAGGACTGCTGCTCTATATTCAGGCATGGTACTGGAGGAAAAACATTTTCCCTGAAATAACCAGCCACCATGGCGCAGTGGTCAGCGCCTTGGATTTCGGACTGGAAGGTCGTGGGTTCGAGTCCCATAAGTCATAGGGATTTTTCGAATTCCGGCCGGCTCCTACCCAGAGTGAGTGTGCTGTGGGCTCAGTGGGAAGACGGGGACCACACAGTCGAGCTTCATCCACTTAACGGATGCGAGTTTGAAAGTGTTGCTCAAATTGCCTGACCAGCACTGCATGTGTCTGTATCTCTTGGGCCCGGTTGACGCCGGGATATATTATGATAGTAAGCGTAGAGTTAATCCCTGTCAAGTAGTCTCAAAGCACACGCACCTCCACAGCAGCATTATTACGTCATCCTCATTGTCATTGATCACCATGCAAAAAAGAAAAAGCCTCTGAATTTGTGGTCCCAGTTGCTCTGGTCTCATGGTGACCTCAGATTCGGTTTCCCCATACTCTTCTGTGATTTTCAGATCACATAACGGACACTGATATTTATATTCCAGGGTATAAAATCCCGCGTAAAGATCCACTAAACCCCATAGAAACAGGAATCCTAATCTATATTAGCGAGTCCATAAATTTCAAGCATCTTCTCCATTTAGAAGGTTAGGATGTAGAATCCATATGGATTGAGGTTTTGATAAAAGGTGCCCAACCTATTGTAATTGGGATCTGCTATAGGAATCCAACAGAAAGAAAAAAAATGGATAGACATATTTGACTCGATTATGAGTACAGTCCTATTAGAATCAATGGAAATAATCTTATTAGAAGACTTTGATATCGATCTAGCAAAAGTAAATAATCAATGGACCCAATTAATAAATTCATACAACCTCCACCAACTAGTTAATTCACCCACGAGAGTCACACCAAATTCAAGCACAATAATTGACCATATCTATGTATCTAGCCCTAAAAACATTGTTGAAACGCGTATCCTAGTCTATAACTGCAACGATCACTACCCAGTCTGTACTACGTGGTCAAAAAATGAACAAAAATCCCCAAACCTGGCCATAAAACTATAACGTATCATTCCTTTGCTAAATTCGATGAGAATCTTTTCCTTTTAGATTTAAGTAACTCCATTCTTTCGGAAATGGTCAACATTACTGATCCAGACTTAGCCATAGAGTTTGGGATAACAACTTTTACTACTATTTACAACAAACATGCTCCACTAAAAATCATTAGGGTCAAACATATCCCCAAACCACCTTGGCTCACTAAGGAACTAGAAGAAGCATGCTATCTTAGAGACCTTTTAAAAGAACATAACTATTATGAAGAATGAAAAAACAAGAAATGCCATAAACTCACAAAAACGGCGATAAATTTTTTTTTCAAAGATTCACTATCTTCCAAACAAAACTCAAAGGCTGTGTGGCGAGCCATAAATCAAATAACTATTAATCAAGCATCTTCCAAATCAAATGTAATCCAAGACATTACTGCTGAACAACTTAACAATCATTTCATTAATGTCTCTACTAACGTTATTAGAAATGGTAAATCAAAGTCCATTAAACTCAATGAACTAAAACAATACTTGAAAGGAAAACACAATCCTTCAAAACTTCATATACCATTGATGTCTGTTTTCGAGGTCTATGGTTATCTAACTCACCTCAAACAATCAAGAACGCGTGGTCTTGATGGAATAGACAGCAGAATATTGAAGCTATCAGCTCCAGTTATCACAGACACACTAACATATATATTTAACCTTTGTCTTGAAAAAAATCCATTTCCCCAATGCCTTCAAAACAGCTAAGGTAATCCCCATCTACAAGTCTGGTGACACTTCAGACCCTTCAAACTATAGACCAATTTCCATCATATCTATCCTTTCCAAACCCTTGGAACAACATATAAACAAAGACATAGTCTGTCATTTAGATACTACCAACTTAATTCACCCTATTCAGTCTGGATTTAGACAAAATCACTCATGTCATACTGCACTGATTACACTCGTAGACAACTGGCTATCAAACATTAATGACAATAAATTTTGTGGAGTATTATTTGTAGATGTCAAAAAAAACTTTTGATACAATTGACCACACACTTCTCATTTTTAAAGAATTAGACCTGTATAATTTCTCCACCAATACCCTAGAACTACTTGCTTCCTATAGAGAAAACAGGCAACAGTGTGTCTCAATAGGTACATCTACATCCAAACTACAAGCCATCAATTATGGAGTACCACAAGGATCCATACTAGGACCTATTCTTTCTCATTATACATAAACGACCTCCCTCTCCACATCAAATCCAAATGTGAACTATTTGCTGATGACACAACTATTCATATGAGCCACAATGACCTTAACTCTGGAGCAAACGCATTACAAAAAAGCGTTGATCAGGTTATCGAATGGACCGAACTAAACCATATGTCTATACACCCCCCAAAAACAAAATGCATGCTTATTACCACCAGACAAAAACGTCAAAACTTAACCCATAAACTTACTCCCATATAAATTTAAAAGGAAGTAATTGAACAAACTTATCACCACAAAGTTCTAGGAGTAACAATTAATGAAAATCTCAGTTGGTTCTACCATATCTCTCATCTATGCAAATACATGTCCCAAATAGTATACCAACTTTCTATACTTTCCCCCCATCCATTAGACCATGAGTGGTGGTCTGGGCGCTAGTCTTTTGGATGAGATGATAAACCCAGGTCCCGTGTGTTACACATAATTACTCAGCACACGTAAAAGAACCCAGGGCAACAAGAGAGTTGTCCCTGGCAAAACTCTTAGAAAAAAGCCACTCTGATAGTGAAACAAATACAGTTGCAGACAAAAAAAAAAAAAAGGTGGCACTGCTCTTATGGCGACGCGCTCACCAAGGGGAGAGCAGCCCAAATTTCACGAAGAGAAATCTCATGACTTAAAGTGGTATGAATGAATAAAATCAAGCACTTTCTTGACTTTCATTCAAGGAAACTTTTCTTCCAATCTTATATACAATCCTCAATAGACTATGCTTCTACCCTGTGGGATTCTGCTAGTGCAAACACTATGAAACCGTTACTGAGTCTGTACAAGCGTGCTCTCAAACTGGTCCTTTTAAAAAAGACAAGCTTATTAGAAGCTGACTATACTCAGTTAAATAATCTCCCCTTACACCAAAGATTAGAATATAACAAAGGAGTCATGATGTTCAAGATTATGACAGGAACTGTTCCATTATACTTCCAATCCAGAAATACTATAAGGCCTAGTGTCCCAATCCCAAGAATAGACTTATTCAAATCTAGTTTACTTTACTCAGGCCCTATGCTGTGGAACTCCCTTCCTGATTCAGTTAAACAACATCAATCACTAACAATCTACAAAACTCAATTATCAACTCTCTTAATACATCAACAATAACAAACCACAGTCCATAGCCTTGAAAACAAAGTTATATATCTGCCCTTACCTATCGACCCTTTCCATTCACACCTCTCTCTCTCTCCTTTTTGAATTTTCATTGTTGTGAATTTGTAAGTGAGTTTACCAAAGTTTGGAAGCTTAAATTTTTTAAATTTTTTATTACACTATATAAGAAATATATCTATCATAACAATAATATGTATTCATCTGTACGAGTATAGTCAAAACGTTTTGATGGTGATGGTGTGCTGTTTTGGGAATTATATTCGTAGTTTTTTCTTTTGTTTTGTTTGTTTACAAACAAACAAAAAACATTATCTCTAAAACACACACACACTCTCTCTCTCCCTTCATTTTATGACTTTATTGTTATTTTTTCCCTCTTTATTGTGTGAGTGTATGGGTATTAGGATTATTTTATTATCATGACATTCAATTTGTACGAGTCTAATCAGAGTGTTGATGGTGATCGTGTGCTGTCTTGAGAATTATAAAAGTTTAAAAAAGGTAAAGGAGTCCCATAACCTATAAGGTCGTAGGGGAGCGAGGCGTCAGAGACCTCACTTCTCTAGGGCCAGCATATTGAGGGCGGCGCCCATCTCCTCTCCCTCGCTGCTTTACCTTCCCTGACCCTAAAGAGGGCAGGTACCCATTTACAGCTGGGGGAACTGTACTGAAGCCAAGGCGCGCAAACGGTCACCCATCCAACTGGTAACCACGCTCGACGCTGCTTAACTTGGCTGGGGGAAAGCGAGTGCTCCGACCACTGAGCTATCCCGTCCCCAAGAGAACTATATATTTAATATTATCCCTGAAACACACACACACACTCTCTCTATGAATTTATAGGTTTGGCTTTTTTCTTTTCTTTTCTTCCTTGTTCTTATTGTGTGAGTGTATGGGTATTGAATTTATTTCATTATCATGACATATAATTTGTACAAGTATAATCAAAATGAGTGCTGATGGTGACCATGTACTGTTTTGAGAATAATATATTTAGTATTATCTCTGAAAAACACACACATTCTCTCTCCTTTGCTTTCTCTCTCTCTCCCTCTACTCTTTTGCTTATAGTTATAGTTGTTGTTATCCTGATGAGAGATGTATTCATACTTTATATTTTCAATATTATTTTGGGCTTGTTGACTGTACTTGAGTTCTAGTGAATGTCTTATTTCAATATCTTATTGTTACGTGTAACAACTATGTGTAACATTTTACAATGTGTAGATGTTCATTTTCATGACTTCCTCTTTTGGTTTTTTCTCTTTTTCTTTTTGGGTTTTTTGTTTGTTTTTCTTTATTTTTGGTCCTTGTTTTTTGTTGTTGTTGGGTTTTTTATTTTGCTTGTTGTTTTGTGTGTGTGTGTTGTTGTTTTTTGGGGGGAGGGGTTGTTTGTTTTTGGGATTTTATTTTATTTGTTTGCTTTTTAAAAAGTTTTTCCCCTTTGTTTCTACTGTGTGAGAGTATGAGTAGTGAGTTTATTATTAAGATATATCCCTACTGGCAGGGACTGGATGTAAAAAGCACATGAGTACTTATTAATTAACCTTGAAATAAAAGAATTTGTCATTGTCATTGTACACTTTCCCAAAACAGTGTTGTACCAGTTAGGCTGGTAAAATACACACACACACACACACACACACACACACACTCGCACAGACATGTGAAGAGAGACATGCTGGGAATTATCCACCCACACCCACACACTGACATTTGTCATCAGATCATCACCAACCTGCAAGTATCGATGTTTGAAATGATGGACATCACAACTGAACTTTAGAGCTCAGAAAGCTAGACTATGACTGAACTATAGCTGGAAGATCCTTACCCATACAATAGGGCCTATAGGGTCAAGCCTGCAGGGTTACCTGCTCAGCAGAGTCAAATACCATCCACACAAGACAGACAGTCACCTGGGGAACAGGTTGGGTGCCTTTCTCACACTGTGACTCTGGTCACCACCACAGCCAACTCCCGCTCCAGACTGACGGCATCCAAGTCAATTAAGGAACAGTGTTTGAGGGGACAGAAAAGGCCAGGGAGGGAGGGAGGGAGAAAAACATTATTTATTGATGTTTCTTTCAAGGATAAAAGACACCAATATGGGTTGTTTTGTTGTTGTGGTTTTTTTAAACATATAGTCCCCATATGTATGCAGTTCTGCAAATTTTGTCATCAGTTCCCAGTGGCATTCAATGGCCTACACTTGTGAAAGCAGAACAGGTTTATTATGTGTGCAATAGATGGTTTGTGTAGAGACAACTCTCTTACTGCGTGTAGGTTCTGTTATAGTGTTAATGTGCAAAAGTTGGAGTGCAATGAACCAAGAGAGACAACTCTCTTACTGCCTGTAGCTTCTGTTAATGTGCACAAGTTGGAGTGAAATGATTGTTGAACCGAGAGAGGCAACTCTCTTACTGCCTGTAGCTTCTGTTAATGTGCACAAGGTGGAGTGAAATGATTGTTGAACCGAGAGAGACAACTCTCTTACTGCCTGTAGGATCTGTTAATGTGCACATGTTGGAGTGAAATGATTGTTGAGCCGAGAGAGACAACTCTCTTACTGCGTGTAGCTTCTGTTAATGTGCACAAGGTGGAGTGAAATGATTGTTGAACCGAGAGAGACAACTCTCTTACTGCCTGTAGCTTCTGTTAATGTGCACAAGGTGGAGTGAAATGATTGTTGAACCGAGAGAGACAACTCTCTTACTGCCTGTAGCTTCTGTTAATGTGCACAAGTTGGAGTGAAATGATTGTTGAACCGAGAGAGACAGCTCTCTTACTGCCTGTAGCTTCTGTTAATGTGCACAAGTTGGAGTGAAATGATTGTTAAACCAAGAGAGACAACTCTCTTACTGCCTGTAGCTTCTGTTAATGTGCACAAGTTGGAGTGAAATGATTGTTAAACCAAGAGAGACAACTCTCTTACTGCCTGTAGCTTCTGTTAATGTGCACAAGTTGGAGTGAAATGATTGTTGAACCAAGAGAGACAACTCTCTCACTGCCTGTAGGTTCTGTTAATGTGCACATGTTGGAGTGAAATGATTGTTGAACCGAGAGAGACAACTCTTTTACTGCCTGTAGCTTCTGCTAATGTGCAAAAGTTGGAGTGAAAGGATTGTTGAACCGAGAGAGACAGCTCTCTTACTGCCTGTAGCTTCTGTTAATGTGCACAAGTTGGAGTGAAATGATTGTTGAACCAAGAGAGACAACTCTCTCACTGCCTGTAGGTTCTGTTAATGTGCACATGTTGGAGTGAAATGATTGTTGAACCGAGAGAGAAGCTGTCCACGACAGAGAAGAGGGAGGCTGGTCAGTCAGCTGATTGCTATCATAAGCATTGCACTGGTAAATGGTGGTACTGACAAGGCGATAGGCCTAGAAAGAAGGTACACTGGCCCCCGTCTTTGAACAGAAAAGTTCACTTACTACCTAGTAACACAGCGAAGGGAAGTAATCAGATACTGTCATGCTACCCTTTGTTGGTTAACTGGTTTTCATGATTTCACTTTTCTCTTTCCAACAACCACCCCCCCCCCCCCCACCCCCCCTTTTTTCACAGCCAATTCATGAAGAACCATGCCTGATATTAAAGGTGGGTGGGGTTTCAATGAGGGCGCAACATGCTCTGCATGGGCTGGCATGCAAAAACCTCCCTTTCTGGTCTCACAACATCCCCGAGGATGGCATGCGGTTACCTTCATGGTGGACAAAAACGGTCGCATACACAAAATCTCACTATTATAAACCTCGGAGCTACTAGCCCAGGAACAAAAAAACCCAAGACAAATAAAAGTCTGACCCAAGGAATTTTCCTGGTGTAAAATGTGCACCAAGGATAGATAACTCCAGGGGAACAACTCCACTGACTGGACCCCTCAGTCAGGACTGGACCCCTGGCCTCAGCTGCTGCCCCATCACAGGTGGGGTGCCCTAACCACTTGGCCATCACATCGCATCCCAGTGTCACTTGTGCCAAGACTGTGCACTTTGCTGTGGCTTTCTTCAACAAAGCAGGCTTTGCGCATCAAATTTGACTATGTTTAATTCTGGAACAGGGGAGGGGAGGGGAGGGTGGTGGTGGTAGTCCAATGCTTGGTTAGAGCATTGACTGAGCTCGTGCTATGACAGTGCTGGTTCAAGCCTCCACCAAAACGCCTCGTCAAGGGGATTTTTTCCCCCTGGGGTTAGTTAACATCAGTACTAACTCCACTCCCCCTAAAGTCCTTTGGAAGAGACTATATATCATCAAAGTAGCCGAGTGAGTACAGAATGCATGCAGAACATCTTGCACCCACATTAAAACCCGGTCTGCCGTTTGGAAGAGTAAGCCATTGCCTGCCAGTAGGAACAACGACAAAATGTTAAAACCCATGCCCACTGGTGTCGTGTTTAGGCATCATCCCTGCAGTCGTAATGCAGCTGCCTTAAGTGAATGTGGAGCAAATGGTCCATGTGGAAAGTGTCACCATTGGTGAATCTGAGAGCTCTAGCAAAGGATAGACAAACAAAATCTTCACAATAGTAAGGATTATATATATATATATATATATATATCTATATATATATATATACATATATATAATATATATATATCTATATATATCTATATATATATATCTATATATATATATATATATATATATATCTCAATCTCAGCTTTGGTTGTTATCAAAACATTTATTCTACCTAAGATCTTCCCCCTCATAATCTGTACATACTCTTCAATGTACATACTCTTCAACAGCCTCCCCTATCTCCGTCACCCTGCCTAAGTGTGCTGTTAGTGTGTGTGTGTGTGTGTGTGTGTGTGTGTGTGTGTGTGTGTGTGTAAATTTGGTATCTGTTAATCCTTTTTGTGGACAGTGGCATGCGTGTAAATGATATGAATGTAAGCGCTTTGATTTGTTGCTTTACAAGATTCAGGGCTATAAAAATTCCATACATTATTATCATTATCATTATTCATCCATATCACACGAATCACCATCAGCTGCTGTAACTGAAAAGTGTCAGTGAATCGTCATGTCAGTGTCTGATTTCTGACAATGTTAGTCTAAGCCAACCCCCACCCCCTGAGCCCCCCATCTATTAGTTATTATGAAAGAGACAAAAATACCCCCCCCTCCCACACATATTTGTACAGGTAAATGTGGCATACCTACTGATGAACACAAGACTCAAATACACCACATTCCTGAACCTTTTTTCTATGGGTAGCCCGCTAGCTAAAGGTAATCAACCATCTAAGAACCCTTCCCTCAGTAACACCCACCACTGGGCAATGCTAGGGTTCGAATCTCCTTCAAGAGGATTTTTCCTCTGGAGTTAACGTCAGTGACAACTGCACTCTCCCCAAAAGTCCTTTGGACGAGACTATAAACCAAAGTCCAATGTGTGAACGCATGCAGAACATCTTGTGCACATGTTAAACCCGTTCCACTTTTCGGAAGAGTAGGCCATTGTGTGCCGGTGGGAACGGATGACAAAATTGACAAAACTGCATACACATGGGGACAGGATGTAAAAAAAGCACATGCGTGCTTATTCCATTATCCTGGAGATAAAAGAATGGATAAACAAAAACACACAATAAAAGCCATCTTCACTACACTACGTAGCACTCACATATCGGCAATGTGTTTTTAAAAAAAAACATCTTCACCTTTTCTTCCTACAGAAAATCCAAACTTTCCCACACCACCAGTTTGCCAGACACATAGTACATGCTGTTTCCAGTAAGACCTAGCAGGTCAGTGAGCAGATCCTATTTCACTCTGTCATCAGCTTCTAAAGACAGACCCCATGAGGAAAACAAAGACTTTGTGGAGCTGTGGGATTCTTGGTGTGTGTGTATATGTGTGTGTGTATGTGTGTGTGTGTGTGTGTATGTGTGTGTGCGTGTGTGTGTATGTGTGTGTGTGTGTGCGTGTGTGTGTATGTGTGTGCGTGTGTGTGCGTGTGTGTGTGTATGTATGTGTGTGTGTGTATGTGTGCGTGTGTGTGTGTATGTGTGTGTGTGCGTGTGTGTGTGTGTGTGTGTGTGTGTGGCAAGCGAACCGAGTTCCTGAATAGCCAAGTAGTTTTACCTTCAAGCAAATTGCACTTCTTACTTTGCAGAATTGGCACACCAGATATGGAGTGTAAGAGAAGTTATCTGCTTGTTCAACACGATACATGTGGCAAGTACATCAGTGGTTATTGTCAGCCTGTTTGGCCGGGTCAGCTTCACTCTCGTAACTATTGCAAAAATATATTATGAGGCCGAAAAGTATTTTTTAATACAAGATATTAAACTTATCTACCTAAAACGACCAATTTCCAATGACAAGGGTGTTTGTCGTTACCCCCCCAAAAAAGATAAAAGAGATAAAAACTGCTACATAGGCAACATTTGTGAAAATTCGCACAGTGCATGAGTACAGGGAAAGAAGGTTATCTCCCTTACCAAAGGGTTAGTGTTAAAACCCTTACAGGTTTCAAAGTCACAATAAAAAGATATATCAGCTTTTAACCTCTTAACTGCCCAGTGCAAGTGCACCCTATATGCCGGGGAATCAAATTCTTACGTACCACTTGCTATGTTCATATCCCTCTTACTCAGAAATGACTACATGAATAATATTGATAGTTTACCCAATGACAGTATATATATCGTAGATTGCTTCGAGACAAGCTCAAATTAGATAGCATGATATTTCACTTCAAAAATATACTTAAAATGTAAAAAAATCGACAAAAATACACTTTCTTCATCAACACTGATATTCTGAGTACCCCCCATCTCAATAACGTAAACCATAAGTCCAGGCCAAATCTCATTCATTTTTTTTACAAATGCACTATCTCCTGAATCATACACGATCGTTTTCATCACTGTCAGGTAAATCTAAAGTTTTATTTGCCCCTTTTTCAGCTGTGTAAAGTTATTGATGCCTTCAACAAGAAGTGTCAGCCATTTTGAACAAGAACTGCCCAAGCAGTCATGCATAAAAACACAAAATATGAGCTAAAAAATGATCGTTTTTGCCACGGTTTTTGCAGCTGGATGTTGCCAAGCAACAGGAGAGTGATCTCCACTAATTTTGGAGTTCTTTCCCTTTAACTAGTCAAGGAAGCTGGCTTGTTTACTTTGGTTCAACACCTGGGAAATTTTCCGGGTTGTAGGCATATAGAGTGCACATTTAGCCCTGGAAAATTTCCAGGGTGGGGCAGAATAGTGGTTAATACACACACACGCGCGCACACACACACAGAATCCAGGAAAAAATATTCAGGTTTTTCTTTTTTTTCTTTTTTGGATTGATCAGCTCTCCCATTGCCATTACAGTATCCATCTTTGTTTGTTATGTTTTATACATATGATCTAGCATTCAACAATAGAATCAACCAATCAAACAAACAAATCAAGACTCATTCGCACTCTTTCTGTACACTATTTACAGCACACACTACCGCACACTCACTCTACAAGAATAGCTTGTATACAAACACTACCTATCGTTCAGCAAACCCATTCAATGTGTTAAATATATGTATATATATATATATAAATTACATTTTCATTATTATATTCTACAGCTTATAAAAAGCTTATAAAAAAAATACTGTACAACTTGAAACAGAAAAAAAAAGACAAAAAAATTGTTTAAAGTGTTAAAGAACTTTCAGGACATCTTTTACAATTGACATTCGTCATATTCTTATGCCAGTACCAGCTTGAAAAAAGACAATTGTATCATAAAAATCAACACATTATAAAACAAATATCTATACAAACGAAGGAAATGAATGAATCAACAAGCTAAAACACCTGTAAAGCCGAGTGACAAAAAGATACCTATACAACAACAAAAAAGAAGGAAAAATACTCACAAGACAGGAGTACAACATACCATAACAACATAATCAACAATCTCCTTATCTCCATGACAACAACAACAATAAATTCTCTAGATTTCTATCCAACAACAAAACAACAACAAATCTGTTCTAACTTTCAAGTAAACTAGATAGGACTTTTTTTTTCTTCCAGCCTTGCGGTTTCAGTATCAATGGAAGGTGTGTCAGTATGCCCGTGATATCCAAATAAAATAACGATGGACACAACCACCTTCATGTTCAATCCATGTCACCTTCCTGGCCAGGAAAGACCCAGGGCTGATTCCACTCCAACCCCCCCCCCCCCCCCCCCCCCCCACCGCCCAACAACACCAACTTACTCTAAATCTGATGGAGAACAGATTCCAATCCACATTAATTCCGGTCAGCCCAAGAACACATTCCAATCCACATTAATTCTGGTCACCCAAAACACATTCCAATCCAGTTTATCTGTTGTCAGACCCAGGACAACATGTTCCAATCCAAATCATCCCATGACAGGCTAAAATCAGTTTCCAAACCAACATTTTTCCAGTCAGACTTGAGGACAGATTCCCATCCATACTACACACTCAGATAAAGAGCAGATTCAAAACTCAAAATTATCCCTAGTCTTGGGAGAAGGTTTGGGGGAGTAGCCTAGTGGTCAGAACATCGAGTCCATCATCTGGTGGCACAGGTTCGAGCCATCACCACAACTCCTGTTTGAGGCATTTCCCCCTAGTGTTCACACTGGTACCAACTCCCCTTCCTCTGAAACTCAGTCTTTGCTACGAGACGTAAAAACCAAGGTCCTGTGTACAAAGGCATGCACAACATCTTGCACACATGTTACAATCACTTCTGCCTTTCAGAAGGGAAGGCCATTGCGTGTCAGTAGGAACAAAGGACAAAATGAAACAACAACAACAAACACATGCACATTGGTGTTGTTTAGCCATCACCTCCGAAGTTGGAATGTGGCTACCTTCAGGGTGGGCAAACCAAGACCAGATTCTAATCCAATTCATCCAAAGTCAGACCGTGTCAAAAGTCTCTACCAAATCATTCTGTCGCAAGACTAAAAACAGATTCCAGTCCAACTTTTCCCTTCTCAGATTTAGGACGAAATCCTATCCAGATTTTCCTCTTATCAGAAAGAAGATGAAATATTGATATATTATGTTTATAGCTCTACTGACCTTGAGAGCCATACCAGGGCGGAAGATCAAATTCCACACCAAGATATTTGTAGACTGAGAGTAGAACACAGTCTAAATCATCCTTAGTCCTAGCGAGGGCAGAGTCCAAACCAACATCTGTACACAAACCAAGGAGATTCCAGTCCAAATTATTCCGGATCATAGATTTCAATCCACAGTACTTCCCCGTGGGTATGCCAGGGGCCTGTCAGTTTAACTAGCACCTTCTGGAAATTCTGTGCTAGGAAGTCCCTCTTTCCGAGCCCTCTCTTCACTTCTGCCTGTCCCTTTTCTTCCTGTCACCTCCTTTTTGTTGTTGTTGTCTTTTTCCTGCTTTCTTCGTCCATTCTCCTGCCTTTTTTACAGAAAGATTTAAAATTTAACAATTCTCTCGAACACTGAAGTCTGATGTGCTGGGCTTGACTTGTTAGGAGCTTAACGGCAGTGCAACACATTTTCGCTCATATGACAGACATCAATAGTTTGACGACGAAGAAGATTCCTCCCTTTTACACTCATAGTGGTCTCACATTCCTTACATGTATCTTCAAAGATCAAGCCTTTTATCAAAACTATGTTTCGTTCTTTTAATCCCAACCATACTTCTCAGCCCAAGATCTACAACCAGACCACACTGGAACCAAAGAGGACATAGAAAACAGAGTACAAGACCATAGGCTACAGACAGACAACCATATGACATATCATCATATAGAGGTTTTCAGAAGCTGGGAGGAATATTCTTGTCATCGTTTTGGCATGTATCGACCACTGGAATCATTTTTCGGGTTTCTTGCCTCTGAAAATGACAGAACTCCCCAGGAATGCGCAGTGAGGATTTTGCAACTGGCTTGTCTTTCTTCTTCTTTCATTTTTTTTTTTTAGGAAAATATCTCAGAGCATACCCAGTCATAAGAGTTTTAAAAAAACAACCAACAACAACCAAAAACCAAAAGTCTTCCCACTTTACTTGTTTAAAAATGAGATATGTCTTGTAAGGTTCTGATCAAAAACTGATTGGCTTCCTCCTTAGAAGAGAGGGTGAAAGAGAGAGAGGGAGTGAGAGAGAGCGAGAGGGAGAGAGAGAGAGAGAGGGAGAGCAAGAGAGAGGGAGAGAGAGAGAGGTTTAGTGGGACAATCTGTGCAAAAGCCACTTCATGATGCATGTATATCTTAGCAACGAGTTTTGTCATCATTTGCACTTGTCCCCTACTCACTGTGTATCTGTGTGCGTGCACACACACACACACACACACACACACAACAAATACAACAACAAGAACAACAACATCAACAACAAGAAGAAGTTATGACTGGGAGAAAAAAGTCAGACAGAATTTTTAGACATCCAAATCTGACAGAAGTCACAATCCCATACTTATTGTTTCCATATCTGGACACATGTCTCATCAATTAAAATCAGTGACAGGAGGGATAGGGAAGGGGGAGGGGCAGTGCACAAGACAATATACATGTATACATGTAAGCCAATAACTGTAAGTTTTCCACTATAAAAAGAAACCTGTATTTCTTCCCCTACCTCTTCCCCAAGTCTCCAACACTCTGGGCAAAGAATCACAATGGTAACATATTGCTTTTCGTAATAAATGCCAGCAGTGGCGGCACAGACAGACAGACACCATAGCCTCAGTCAGTCAGTCAGTCAGTCAGTCAGTCAGCTCAACTGACCGGCAAGACGCGGTACGTCTTGCAAACCAAATACATCACATCCCCCAAACATGTGCCTGTGGGAACTTCGATCAAACACACATCTGCATAGTGGTCACAGTACGAGTCTTGGTTAGCTATTGCATGAGGGTCGCTGTCTCATGTTCTCCTCCACTTGCACACAAGCAGACGTGCTGGCACCTGCCTGCAGTTATAGTAGATGGACACTCCAATCTTCCACACTTCATGAGTTTCCATAAAATATCAGAAATGTCACAAACATCCACATTCGACACTGACAAATTCACACGCTCGTAAGTATCTGACTTTACAAGTGAACACACCATCTGTGTTATTTTTGTTTCTGAAGCAAGACCTGTCCTTGCAGTGCATATTTCACTTGTTTTACGATGCCGACCATTTGTCTGCCCACTTCCATTCTTTCTGCCCTTCTTTTCATGCTCAAACTTTCACCAATCATTGGATAATTATACCGCTAAAAATTATATCCTTTATGAGTTATTCACAATGTCCATCAAGAAATGTCTTTCATGAATCACCAGTCAAGCCCTTCAGAAAATTAAACCTTTCAAGAATTATTTGCCAAGGCTTTCAGAAAGACATTTCTTTCATAAATGATCTGCAATGACATTGGATCTGTTAAGAATTATTTGCATGGCCTTCAGAGAATTACACCCTTCATGAACTATCCATTAGGTCTGTAAGGAAGCCTTACTTTACAGGAATTAGCCATCACTTCTCTCAGGGAATTATATCTTTCATGAACTGCCCGGGCTATCCTCCCGACGCTCTTCATTTCAGGAATCACCTGCAATATCTTGCAAACTTTCTCACTGCCAAGAATCTGAATTACTCTACCTATTTCCTAAACAAAACAAAAAAAAACCCAACCCTACCATGAATCCTCCCCACGCTGAATAATCCACGCCAGGACTTGGACGCGGTAACTTCCAAGCCTGTGTGTACGTCTAAACTTGTCATGAAACTGGAAGGGGTAAAGGCTTCACACGTGAGTGAGTGCGCATGTATATCCGTCCCTTTGGATGCAACTCTGAAATCTGTCTGCTGTTCTGGTTTCAGGTGGACAGTGGTGTCACGAGCTCAACCCTCCTCGTTGTTGCTGGCTCCTGGCGCGTTGGCTGGCACTGTTCCGTTGAAGGGCATCTGTTCCGGCAGGAGCGGGGGCAGGGTTCGAGCCGTCTGTCGCCGCTTCATCAGCCAGAGGGGGATGCCCATGAGGCCCGAGACCAACAGGAGGACACCGGTCATGATGAAACAGTTGTCCACAGAGCCAGTCACGTCCAGCAGGTGACCTGCAACCCCAGTCACCAACAGCGGGTTCAGAGAGAGAGAGAGAGAGAGAGAGAGAAGAGAGAGAGAGAGAGAGAGAGAGAGACAATGACAATGACAAATTCTTTTATTTCGAGGATAATGAATAAGCACTCATGTGCTTTTTTACATCCAGTCCCCGCCTGTAGGGATACATCTTAATAATAACCCAACACTTATACAGTCTCACAGTAGAAACATGGGGAAATAACCCTTTTCAAAGCACCCCCCCCCCCCCCCCCCCCCCCCCCGAAAGCAAACTAATAAAAGAAAACCCTAAAAACATCCCCCATCACCCCCCCATCCCCACCCCCAAAAAAAGAGAGAGAGAGAGAGAGAGAGAGAGAGAGAGAGAGAGAGAGAGAGAGAGAGAGAGAGAGAGAGAGAGAGAGAGAGAGAGAGAGCGTGGCAAAAAGGAAGGGTTTGGAATTGAAGTATGTATTTTTATTTATGCTTTTATTTATTCTTTGACATTGAGGATAATGGAATAAGCACTTATAGGTGCTTTTATAAAATCCAGTCCCAGTGTGTATGCGGTTTTGTAAATTCTGTCATCCGTTCCCTGTTGAAGTAAGTGTTTTGAGTGTGTGTGTGTGTGTATGTGTGTGTAGGATTTATTTATTTTTTTATTTTTTTATTTTTTTGTATCGAGGTTTTGTAAATTTTGTCATCTGTTTCCACTGGCTCACAATGGCCTACTCTTCCGAAAAGCAGAACAGGATTTAACGTGTGTGCAAGATGTTCTGCATGCGTTCGAACACAGGGCCTCGGTTTATAGTCTCATCCGAAGGACTTTGACATTCACAGGGACTGGATGTAAAAAAGCACATGCGTGCTTATTCCATTATCCTCGATATAAAAGAATAAATAAATAAATAAACAAAATAAAAAACTGTCTATCTCCTGATTTTTACCTAACACCTGATCCACCTTGTGGAACAAGCAGGCTATTTGCGCCAGTGGGAAAAGATGACAAAACTGACAAAACTGCATAGTGCTTGCACATGGGGACTGGGTGGGGTGCAGAAAAAGCACATGAAAGCTTTTTCCATTATCCTCGAAATTGAAGAATAAATAAATAAAAGAATAAATGAATAAAAGAATAAATACATAAATAATACACACACAGAGAACAGGCATGATTTAAAAAAAAACAACATTTCCAACACACTCACACACACACACTCTCACACACACAGAACAGGCATGACTTTTTTAAAAAAAAGAAAGCATTTCCAACACACACACACTCTCTCTCTCTCTCACACACACACACACACACACAGAACAGGCATGACTAAAAAAAAAAAGAAAGCATTTCCAACACACACACACACTCTCTCTCACACACACACACACACACACACACACACAGAACAGGCATGACTAAAAAAAAAAAAAAAGAATTTCCAACACACTCACACACTCTCTCTCTCTCACACACACACACAGAACAGGCATGACTAAAAAAAAAAAAAACGCAAAAAAAAAAAGCATTTCCAACACACTCACACTCTCTCTCACACACACACAGAACAGCATGACTTAAAAAAAAAAAGCATTTCCAACACACAAACACACACTTTCTCTCTCTCTCTCACACACACACAGAACAGGCATGACTTAAAAAAAAAAAAAAAAAGCATTGTCAACACACTCACACTCTCTCTCTCACACACACACACAGAACAGGCATGACTTTAAAAAAAAATCATTTCCAACACACTCACACACACACACTCTCTCTCTCTCTCACAGAGGACAGGCATGACTAAAAAAAAACACCAAAAAAAGCATTTCCAACACACTCACACACACACACACTCTCTCTCTCTCACACAGAGGACAGGCATGACTAAAAAAACAAAAAAAAGCATTTCCAACACACTCACACACACTCTCTCACACACACAGACATAACTTTAAAAAAAAAAAAAAGGCATTTCCAACATACTCACACACACACTCTCTCTCTCTCTCCACACAAACACACACAACAGGCATGACTTAAAAAAAGCATTTCCAACACACTCACACACACACACCTCTCTCTCTCTCACACAGAGGACAGGCATGACTAAAAAAAACAAAAAAAAAAGCATTTCCAACACACTCACACACACTCTCTCACACACACATAGACATGACTTTAAAAAAAAAGAAAGCATTTCCAACACACTCACACACTCTCTCTCTCTCTCTCACACACACACACAACAGGCATGACTTAAAAAAAAACATTTCCAACACACTCACACACACACACACTCTCTCTCACACACACACACACACTCTCTCTCTCACAAACACAGAGAACAGGCATGACTTTAAAAAAAAAACAAGAAGCATTTCCAGCACACTCACACCAGGTGTTGGCTGGAAGAAAAAAAGCATTTCAAACATGCACACACACATACATGCACACACACAGAGGCCCGCCCCCCCCCCCCCCCCCCCCCCCCCCCCCATCCTCCACACACACACACACACAGACACAGAGGAAAGCAGGCCGGACCTGCCAGAGGAGTGCCGACCATGGTGGCGATGCCCTGGAAGAGGATGAGGATGCCAAACGACTTGGTCAGCAGCTCGATTCCCAGCAAGTCCACCAGCAGAATGGACCGCAGCGACACAAACACCGCTGAACACCACAGACCAAAACATTCACATCAGTGTTGATCAGCATCATACTGCATTCACAAACAAAGAAACAAAACCACGAAAAAAAACCTAACGCCAACCTAAGTAACCTGAACTGTATGAAAAATATGTATATATGGTGTAAAACATCAACGATAATCGATATGTCAAATGAGTTTTCAACTTTGTTAATTCAGAAAGTGTATAAATCTATATATTCATTTATCTCCCCCCCCAAAAAAAAATCAACACCAACAACAATTCAGCCTAAAGAAACACACACACCCACAGTCACTCCATTTCTCTCTCTCTCAGTCTCTCCCCCTTTCTCTCACAGACCCATGTATACACACAAAAACATCCCCCCCCCTTTCTTCCTGCCATACCCCATAGCATCAATCCAAACAACCCGACAGACTGACCGACACAAAAGCCGAAGGTGGCAGCGTAGAGGCAGAGCATGGAGAAGGTATCACAGAAGGCCACCAGGATCGTGCCCACCCCCGCCACTATCAAAGCACCATTGTTTAAATGCAGCACGTTCGTCCACGGCCGATCCGCGATCCAGCCGGAAATCACCCGACCAATGGTGTTGGTGATACCGATGATGGACAGCAGGAAGACGGCCTCGTCCTCGTCCATGCCGATGTTCTCCGCCTTCTTGGTGATGAAGAAGAAGGGGATGAAGAAAGCTGCACAAGAATGCAAGCAGTTTAACTTCCACTACTCCTGCACACGGTATCATTTCCTGATTTTGATAAAGTTATGTATGGGTTAAAAGCATAACTAACATTAATCAACAGGTTAAAAATGTTTCACACCAAATAGCACAAATCAGTATCACAGTCCTTTTTCGTTGTCAAACGTTTATACAGCAACTATTGTTGTCTTGTCATATGAGCAAAAATGCACTGTGCTGCCGTTAAACACCCGACAAGTCAAGCCCAGCGCAGAGGACAGAATTGTTATCTTTTAAGTCTTTCTGGTAAAAAAAAAAGTGACAGGAGAATGGACCAAGAAGGCACAATACAGACAAGAAGAAAGTGACAGGAAGAAAAGGAACAAGGCAGAAACAAAAGGAGGGATAGAAAAGAGGGAATTTCTAGTGCTCACAAAATTTCCAGACGGTGGTGATGCTATTTATACTGACAGGCCCCCAGCATCCCGGGGAGGGGGGAGGGGGGAGGGGGGAGTATCCCAGTGCCAGGCCACAGTGAGTTACTGCACCACGTCAGACTACAAAATATGAACCCCTCCTTTCCTCAGCTACAACTCCAAACTTCACCAATGGGGAGAATTTAGGTTTGCGACGGTTTTCGTCCACCATGAAGGTAGCCGCATTCCAACTTTAGAGATCTCCCTCTGAACAAATCTGGACAATGTCAAACACTTGAGATCTCACGCGGAAAACAGCCAACATGACCTCCGCCCACCTGAGGCATCACCGGACACTGACAGCAACAGCCAGCTGGTCAGCCATCACCGGACAGTGACAGCAACAGCCAGCTGGTCAGCCACCAGCACACACACACACACACACACTCACTTACCTAGCAAGGTGAGGACACTGGCCACCACCAGCAGGGAAAACATGGGGCTCTTGAGGAGGTTGATGTCGATCATGTCCCTGATCACGTACATCATCTTCACCACCGTCCCCCGGTTCTCCTTCTTCTCCATCTCCGCGGCGATCATCTCGATGGAGCACTGGCTCATCTGCTGGGGGATGCTCAGGTAGGAGCTGGGCACCGACGACAGCGAGGAGGAGCTCAGAATGGGGTTGGTGTAGCTGCCACACTCCGACTTGGAGCTGCGGCGGCGGCGACTGGCGCCATCCCCGTAGTGGGGCAACACCTGCACGCTGATGATGCTGGCGTCGGGGCCAGGCCGCGACACGGGGGCCGAGCCGTTCAGCGAGGGGTTGCTGGCAGAGCTGCTGATCTCCGGCGCCTTGCCTTCCAGCGCCAGCCGCGTTAAAATCTCGTTCAACGAGTCCGGGGCGGGCTTCTGCCCATCGGAACTGACGCCGCTGTCGTCCGATTCGTCACTTTTGGGTGGGTCTTTTCTCCCCGCGGCGTTGGGCGGTGGCGAGCTGCTTCCTGGCTTGGCGCTGGATCGGTAGATGGGGGACAAGCGCGCCGCGTTGCTTTCTTTCTGCGCCTCGTTGACGGCGTCGATGACGATGCTGGGGATGCTGGTCTTGCTCTTGTTCAGACTCTGCGAGCTGAAGCCCAGCGAGCGCTTGAAACGGGCGATGAAGGAGTTGCGCCGCTTGTTGTCGAACAGGGAGGGGTCCACTTTGATGAGGCGGTTGTCGCGCGTGATGATGCAGTTGTCCAGCGAGCCGTTGGAGATGGTGCGCTGCCGCTTCTTCTCCTCGATCAGCGCCTTCATGATGGTGCCGCGCTGGATCTCCACCTGAGACTGGTAGCACTCTCTGCAACATGAGACAACAGCGCCGTCAGAGCAGACAACACACACACATCAACAGTGCAGTCACAACAGACAACACACACACATCAACAGTGCAGTCACAACAGACAACACACACACATCAACAGTGCAGTCACAACAGACACACACACATCAACAGTGCAGTCACAACAGACACACACACATCAACAGTGCAGTCACAACAGACAACACACACACATCAACAGTGCAGTCACAACAGACAACACACACACATCAACAGTGCAGTCACAACAGACAACACACACACATCAACAGTGCAGTCACAACAGACACACACACATCAACAGTGCAGTCACAACAGACACACACACACATCAACAGTGCAGTCACAACACACACATCAACAGTGCAGTCACAACAGACAACACACACACATCAACAGTGCAGTCACAACAGACAACACACACACATCAACAGTGCAGTCACAACAGACAACACACACACATCAACAGTGCAGTCACAACAGACAACACACACACATCAACAGTGCAGTCACAACAGACAACACACACACATCAACAGTGCAGTCACAACAGACAACACACACACATCAACAGTGCAGTCACAACAGACAACACACACACATCAACAGTGCAGTCACAACAGACAACACACACACATCAACAGTGCAGTCACAACAGACAACACACACACATCAACAGTGCAGTCACAACAGACAACACACACACAGAGTTGTCAACAGCACACGACACTAGGTTTATTGTTGGTGTGTGTTCCGCAGTTTAACACCCGGAGTGGAGTCTGCACTGATGTTAACTCCAAGGGAAAATATCCCCTTGAACGGGAATTGAACCCGGGTCGTCAGATTGCGAGCGCAATGTCCTAACCACTAGGCTGTCCCGTCCCGTCTATACAGAAAACACTGGGTGAGAATATTGTATGTATACATACAAAATGATATATATGGCTGTTTTCAAGAACCTGGCCATACAAGCAGCCATATTCTCATTTCAGAGGATTTGTTCTCCATTGACGGAGGCTGATGATTGTTGTGCTAAGGGCTTGTCATGGGTGAAGACGACCTCCACACAACACTTCAAACACAACACAACACAACACCATTCTTACGAAGGTCTTGGCACGTTGCTGACATCAATAACCAACCCAGCTTTTCGTCGGGGCCACAAGTCAACACTGATTCAGAACGAAATTCCGTGTGATCAGAAATACAGATCTGGATTTTTTTGGTGGATGTCTCACACACACTTACAGACACACACACACACACACACACACACACACACACACACAGATAGACAGAGACAGGCACACAGACAGCCAGTTAGACATACACAGACAGACAGAAGAGAGAGAGAATTTTTTTTTTTTTAATATTTATTCTTTTATTTCGAGGATAATGGAATAAGCACTCATGTGCTTTTTTTCATCCAGTCCCCAGAGAAAGAGAGAGAGACAGACAATGACAATGAAAAATTCTTTTATTTCAAGGATAATGAGTAAGCACCCATGTGCTTTTTTACATCCAGTCCCCGCCCTTAGGGATATATATGATGAGAGAGAGAGACAGACAGACAGACAGACAGACAGAAATACAGAGATATATAGACAGAAACAGACAGACACAGAGACAGAGAGAAGAAAGAAAGAAAGAGAGAGAGAGAGAGAGAGAGAGAGAGAGAGAGAGAGAGAGAGAAGAGAGAGAGAGAGAGAGAGAGACAGACACACACACACACACACACACACACAAACACACATATACTGTCTAATATCACAATTTGTGAAAAGACATAAAATGAATCAACACAACACACACACACACAGTGGGAGTCATGAGTCTACAGCACAAGGCAGAAACCTACAATAATCATTAGGCTTACAAACAAGAAAGGCAGGCCAAAAATGTAGGATTTATAACTAGAACACTAGGTCAAAGCTGATAGAAGACATCTGAATGAAGCAGATTCCTGGATGGTTTTGTTTGGTTTGGGTTTTTGTGTGTGTGTGTGTGTGTGTGTGTGCTTTCTGTCCTCTTCAGCCCTTAGCCTCTGTGACCGAGATCTGTGATGCTCCTCCATGAAAAGAGTCGTTTAGCACCTGACCCACTTTTCTGCTGGGAGCCACTTTAGGCAGGTGGGGGGGGGGGGGGGTCAGGTTGTCGATTTTGAGATTTTGATTGGTTATAAAACTATAGCCGTTATTCTACCTTATACTGAAATATCAAGTCGTAGGTTTGTTTCCTTTTGCTTTAAAAACACGTTGAAAAATACCCAAGCCCTCATTCTGACCATCAACTGCCATTTCTCAGTTTTTCACTTCCTGCAGTCTATCATTTTAATTTTATTTTTAAATTCACAGAATTGTACGATTTTCAATGTGTTTTCTGTATTGGATAGCCCTGTTATTGTTATTGCAAAGTGATACCATGACAATAACTAACAATTGACCTCTGGTGCAATGGTGGAGCATCAGATATGAGAATGAAGTTGTTAACCTCTTAACTGCCCAGTGCAAGTGCACCCTATATGCAGGAGAATAAAATTCTTATGTACCACTGCTATGTTCATATCCCTCTTACTCAGAAACTACTACATGAATATTCCTGATAAGTCTACCCAATGACAGTATATATATCGTAGGTTACTTCGAGGCAAGTTCAAATTAGGTAGCATGATATTTCACTGTGAAAAGATATTTAACATGTAAAAAAATCGACAAAAAATACGATTTCTTCATCACCACTGTCATTCTGAGTACCCCCCATCTCAATAACGTCAAACGTAAGTCTAGGCCAAATCTCATTCATTGTTTTTTAAATACACGATCTCCTGAATCATACGCGATCATTTACATCACTGTTAGGTAAATCTACAGTTTTATTTGCCACTTTTACAGCTGTGTAAAGTTATTGATGCCTTCAACAAGAAGTGTCAGCCGTTTTGAACAAGAACTTCCCAAGCGTCTTGTATAAAAACAAAAAATATGAGCTAAAAACGATCGTTTTTGCCATGGTTTTTGCAACTGGATGTTGCCAAGCAACAGGAGAGTGATCTCCATTGATTTTGGAGTTCTTTCCCTTTAACTGCAGTCAAGGAAGCTGGCTTGTTTACTTCGGTTCCACACCCCGGAAATTTTCCGGGTTGTAAGGCGTATAGGGTGCACGTTTAGCCCTGGAAAATTTCCAGGGTGGGGCAGTCTAGCGGTTAATACCCTGATTATCACAGTTGTTTGACAACCACCACCACCCCCCGAAAAAAACCCAAACCCACATTACAGGGTTCATACAGACTTGGTGGGAAAAAATTTAGGGCCTTTTTAGGGCTTTTTAGGGGCCATTATTTCCAAATTTAGGGCCTAGCCACGGGGCATCAAAGTGTATGTTATCAACCTGTGTACATATTTACTTTGATAAACATTTACTTTGATAAACCAATCTCAAATTCATGTAAGCAAAGTCTTCTCGTCTACAACTGCATGATGGATATTGATTATTGACAAATTCAAAGTGAAGTTCTAGAATAAAATGACTTTCACTCATAGATACTACAATGAATTAAAATCCTCACACAGTAAAACACCCATGGTGTGATGGAAGTCCCCATATCTTGAAATACAGAGTAAAGTGAAAACTGAAATAAGTGTCTCCGATTCCAAGATGTTTTTCACAAACAGCTAGCAAAGTGAACTTAAAAGACACTATCCCTCAAACTTCATCTGATGTGAACTAGTCTCCTTGCCTTACCAAAGATGCAGATGGTTGCCCGGTACTAGAATTGGTAATAACAATACCCTCACACAGTCACAGTGCCTCTTCCAAATTCTGCTCCTTTATTTCAATCTCACACATGCGTACATGCAGGAATTCACACACACAAACACGCACGTGCGTGCACGCACACGCATGCATGCATAAAAGAGAGAGACAGAGACAGAAACTGAGAAAGACACAGAGAGAGGCTGCTGGATGCAAGTTCTCTTCACTATGAATACATGTACAAGTCCCGTATCGTCAATGCAGACAGAGAGGTAGGCCTAACACTGGCTTGATAAGGATGCAAACACCCTCTGCCCAAAGTTGGTTTTTTTAAAGCAAGAATCTTCAGATCAAGTCGGCCAATAACTGAATAAGCTGCGAATTTTAAAGTAAAGTCAACTAAATCAACCACATTGAGCGGTGGAAAATATTCAAACATTTGTATTTTTCCTGTATATTTGTAAATATTCAGGCATTTGTGACTTGCCTTATGAATTGGATTCGTTTCTGTATGCATTCTGCAGGAAATCTGTGGGATAATCTCTTCAAATAAAGAATAGATCTGGCTACAGGTTTTATTGTATTCCCATTCTGACACACGACTGTATCACTGACTGCCATTTTGTAAACTGTGCACAGGAGAAACAATAGGCCTTGCTATTCACAGCACAGCTGTGCTAAAATTGAAAAATCTTGTAGAGAAGGACTGTAGCGCAGTAAACAGAAAACTGGTATTATTTTGACTCATGATTGCAGTTTCATAGTTAAACATCATTTTCCAAACAAATTATGGACATACCATAGGGGTAGGTAGTTTTCGGCATGTAAAAAATAACTGATGAAAGCAAAGCGAATATGCGCTTCCAATGGAGGCAAATTACCTCCCTTGGCAAAATAGGTGGCGCAACATGAATAGCAGACGACAGGCTCTATCGGTGATAATACGATCTTTGGACATCCTTCTTGCTTTCATTTCTCATAAGTTTTATTTTGTGTATTTGTTTAATCTACATTTCAACAGAAACTCTCACTCATGGTTCCCAATTTTAGGGCTTTTCAGGACCTCCAGGGCCATAGGTCTAATTTTTAGGGCTTTTTAGGGGCCTTATTTTGGATCTTCAAAAATCAGGGCCTTTTAGGGCTTTTTAAGATTTGTACGAACCCTGCACAAAAGAACAAAAACAAAATAAAAAAAGATTTAGTTCATTTTCATGATCATCCTACCATCATGGGAAATTTCTCTGTAAAACTAGATAGGATTTGTCTGTGCATGTGTGTGCATGTGTGTGTGTGTGTGTGTGTGTGTGTGTGTGTGTGTGTGTGCTTTACTAAACTTCTTCCTTTTTTGTCATGTTTCTCCCAGGGGAGGTTTGACATTGATGAGCCTTCTCCACCTCTCTCTGTTTTGAGCTTCCTCCTTATTTGTGCCCCTTTCTCTAAGATCGTCTGCAATACAGGTAAGCCGCCCAGGTTTTGCTAGGTCTTCCCTTTGGTCTCTTTCCATCCACTACCAAGTTCATTGCTCTTTTTATGATGTGGTGGTCTGCTTTCCGTTGAGCATGCCCAAACCAGCGCAGTCTATTGGTACTGGCTACAGACTTCAGATCATCCACTTTGCACATTCTCCGTCTGCTTTCCTGAACGACTGAAATGAATTCTTGGAACCTCTCCCCTGCCATGGTTCTATTAATTTATTCTTTTGTTTTGGGGATGATCAATGCAATAAGCTCTCATGCGCTTTTTCACACCAAGTCCCCATGTGCATGCAGTTCAGTAAATGTTATCAGTTCCCACAAGCACACAATGGCCTACTCTTCCGAAAGGCAGAACAATGTTTTAACGCGTGCAAAAGATTTTCTCTGTGTGTTCACACACGAGACTTTGATCTACAGTCTCGTCTGAAGGACTTTAGGGGGAGTGGAGATGACTCTACACTACACAAGTTCACAGTCCAGTCTGTTATGTTTTGACTTTCCACATTTGCAAGAAAAATTCCCCCAGAATTTTCCACTCAATACAAATCACTCACAAACTGTTGATGAAAAAAAACCCACCCCACACCTTCTTAACATAAATCATTTTCTCAGCCACAACTGCTTACACACCGGTTACTATTTATACCCAAAAAAAAAAGGATTTTACTTTCACGATTCATAGCATGGCTACAAAAACAACAACTGATTTACTTGAAAAGCCAAACTGAGGGTACTTACCACAAACAATCCATTCAAATCCAAAAAAAGAAACCCCAAACCAACAAACCCCCTACAAATCCCCCCCTCCCCCCCAAAAAAAAACCCCAACAACAAACAGCACCCTCCCCCCACCCCCACCCATCCCAAAAACAAAAAAAGCCCCCCAAAACCCGCGCTTTGATTTGTCTGTGCAAGATACAGTGCTATATAAATTCCATTTATCATTATTATTATATATAACCCCAACAACAAACAGCACCCCCCCCCCCCCCCCCCCCCCCCCCTCAAAAAAAAGCCCCCAAAACCCGCGCTTTGATTTGTCTGTGCAAGATACAGTGCTATATAAATTCCATTATTATTATTAAAACCCTAACAACAAACAGCAACCCCCCATCCCCAGAAAAAGCCCCCAAAACCCGCGCTTTGATTTGTCTGTGCAAGATACAGTGCTATATAAATTCCATTTATCATTATTATTATTAAAACCCCAACAACAAACAACATCCCCCCCCCCACCCCCCCTCCCAAAAAAAACAAAAAAAGCCCCCCAAAACCCGTGCTTTAATTTGTCTGTGCAAGATACAGTGCTATATAAATTCCATTTACTAATATTATTAAAACCGCAACAACACACACACACTAAAAACCCCGAACAGCAGCAAACCCCCCAAATGTCTGACCTGCGTGGCTTTTTGACCTTGTCCATGGGCCTGAAGATGGCGCCACAGACGGCGCAGTTGAGGACGATGCCGGCGATGATGAGGTGGGCACCCTGCCACTGGTACTGCTCCACCAGGCGCTGGCTGAGCGGGGCGAAGATGAAGGTGCCCACCCCTGTGCCGCACACCGCCAGCCCCGTGGCAAAGGCCCGCTTCTTGTCAAACCAGTGGCCCACCGTCACGATGGCCGGCAGGTAGATCATGCCAAAGCCGATCCCTGCACACACACACCCACAGGTCAGGTGTATATATAGATGTATGTATGTATGTATGTATGTGTGTGTGTGTGTGTGTGTGTGTGTGTGTGTGTGTGTGTGTGTGTGTGTGTGTGTATGTATGTATGTATGTATGTATGTATGTCTATATATATAAAGGTAAAGGTGTCCCATAACCTATATTAAGGTCATAGGGGAGCGAGGCGTCAGAGACCTCACTTCTCTAGGGCCAGCGTATTGAGGGCGGTGCCCATCTCCTCTCCCTCGCTGCTTTACCTTCCCTGACCCTAAAGAGGGCAGGTACCCATTTACAGCTGGGTGAACTGGGGGAACTGTACTGAAGCCAAGGCGCGCAAACGGTCACCCATCCAACTGGTAACCACGCTTGATGCTGCTTAACCTTAGCAGAGGGAAAGCGAGTGCTCCGACCACTGAGCTACCCCGTCCCCATATATATATATGTATGTATGTATGTATGTATATCTATCTATCTATCTACATACATGTATATGTGTATATATATATATATATATATATATATATATATATATATATATATATATATATATACCTGTGCGGTGTGTATATCACACACACACCCACACACACACACACACACTGGATAATGATAGAGAAAATAAAACACCTTACAAGTATGTATATTGCTGCGGAACCAGATAGCTAAGTGGTCAGAGCACTTGCTTTCCCCAGCTAAGGTTAAGCAGCATCGCTGTTTGCATGCTTTAGCTTCAGTACAGTCCCCCAGTTCACCCAGTTGTAAATGGGTACCTGCCACTTTAGAGTCAGGGAAGGTAAAGCAGCGAGGGAGAGGAGATGGGCGCCGCCCTCAATATGCTGGCCCCTAGAGAAGTGAGGTCTCTGACGCCTCGCTCCCCTACGACCACATAGGTTATGGGACACCTTCAACTATTTTCTTACAGGTATGTACGCACACACACACACACACACACACACACAATGGGTAACATAGAATGATACAGAAAATAACACACGGCACAGGTATGTATGCACACACACTGGATAATGTAGAATGATGATAAAGAAAATAACATATGGAACATTCATTCAAATCCAGTTAAAAATAAAACCCACATCTTTATAAAACTTCTTATTCAAGTTTCAGAGTATGAGTGTGTGTATGTGTGTGTGTGCGTGTGCATGCACACACATGTGTGTAAATAGGTATGTCTGTATTAACTATTATTCATGTGATACACATGTATGTTCATGTTTTGTGTCTGTTATCATTTGTGCTTTTGGAAGCAATGTTTATGCGCATTGTTACATTCACAATTTGTTTATTTCACTGTAGTGTATGACTGGTATTGTGCTATGTTTTTGAGTGTATTGCTTTTAACTCTTGTTACAGATGTATAGCACTTTGTGCTTCCCATATAAACAGGAAGGAATGTACTCAAAAAGTCTCCATTATTTTATTTTTTATTGTTATTATTACTTACTATCTTCATATGATAAAGAATATAACAAAATGTGGACAAATAATTTTCTATCAATTATACAAATCTGGGAGGAAGGCTACAGGAGATGGTAGAACTCAGCAGAGACAGAGAAAGATGGTGAACCCTGGTGGTATTGTTGTTGTTGTTGTCTTCGATTTTACGTCTGTTCATGCTCAGTGATATTAGAAGGTATGGTGGAATTGTGTGGAGCTCCTAGTCCTACTGATGGCAGTGGCGATGGAGACAGTCGAGTTGAGTTGAATACATAACTTGGCTCCAAAGGAATTTAAGTTCACTATCTTGTTTGCTCAGTTGGTGTGTGTGTGTGTGTGTGTGTGTGTGTGTGTGTGTGTGTGCATTCATGTGGGCATGCGTGTATGTGTTTTGTGTTTTTTGTGTGTTATGTTTTGTTTTGTGTGTGTGCATGCGTGTGTGCGTGCGTGCGTGCATTTATGCATACGGAAATGAATGAATGCAAAAATTGTTCATGCTATTGTGACTCTGAGTAACATGCAAAATACAAAAACTCAGGGGCTCTTATGGTGACAATAACAAAGACATCTTAATCTTAAGCAGAAAACTAAGTCACATAACAACCGACTAGCTCCTATTCTGTTAGTAGACACATGTAGAACAAACCCCCACCCCCCAACAAAAATTAACACCCCCTCCCCCCCAACTCAAATGTCGCAGGTGAGCAAGAATGGCCAAACAAAAACATGTTTTTCATCAGTCACGTTTCTTCCTTACCCCTGCATACTTCTGTAGCTGTTGTGTAACTTTACCGTAGGTGAAAGGGTGGAGGGTGTGTGTGTGTGTTGGTGGGGGGGGGGGGGGGGGGGGGTGTTAAAGTGACAAACGTAAGCTGACATGCATGAACAGCTTATATCTCCAGTCCTGACCCCGCCAGCACAGAGGAAGGGAGAGCACCCAGTGACCTGTTCACTCCCCATGATAAAGGCTTACCCTCCATTGCTTCTCTCTCCCCTGGCCCAGAAAGCACTTTGTCACCTAGCCATGTTGTCAGCTAAGTGCCTAGGCCTCCATATTACTCAAACGTTGTTATGTTGTAAAATGTTCTGTTCAGATTGCATTGGACAGCCATGACAAATTCCCAGCATGACAACCTGTATTCTTTTAAAGGAGGCAAAAATCCTTTGAAATCAGAGTATGGCTGCCTTGAAAAGAGTCATATGCACACTTTCTCATGCAATATATATATATATATATATATATATATATATATACATATACATACACTATTTCAATTTGACATAAATTCTCAGGTGGGATGAGGGAGACAAAGTGCATGTTCTGGGTGACTTTTAGGGTGTTAAGCTGGGGAAATGCACAACACTAAATATTTCTCTGAAGGTCAACACACACAAAAAAAGCTTCTGCTCTGATTTCAATTTGATCTGATACCTAGCCCACCATCCTTTCCAGCTCACACCAAAAGTCTGCAACAAAATGGTTATTGTTTTCTTTTTACGTGATAGACACCTTTTTTGTTACCCCCTAAAATTTTATTCCATGATTTAAAACCATTTCATTTGGGGAAGGGAATTTTTGTGTGTGGATATCTTCTTTCATTTCTTTTATAAAACATTGTTATTATTATTATTATTATTATTATTATTATTATCAAATATCATTAAACAAAATACTTCAGAGGAATTGGTACACAATATTTTATAGTTGTATTTTTTTTTAATTGACACATAACATTAACAGAACATCAACTACAAGAGAAAAGAAACAATCACAATATTAAACAAAGATAGATAATATAAAAAGAACGATAAAATCATATCAGTAAAAGAAAATGCCAGTATCAATAACCGACTTCAAGTTTTCAGATCTCCATGTATTTATAACTAAACTACAGCCCTGACAGCAACAAGTGAGCAATGGTCATTGAATTCAATCATGACAGTAAGTCACTGTATTATGTCAATCCATGATTGCCAGAGACGGACATCAACTGTGTTGACCGCTAGACTCTGCATAGTGACAGTAATGACAAGATAAACAGTGAATGTTATGCCTGTTTTGGGAACCCCCCCCCCCCCTTCCCCCCCAAAAAAACTTTAAAAAACCCAAACAAAAACTAACCCCACTCCAACCCTAAACAAAACAGAACATTTTTAACTAAAGGAAGGTGGAGTTTTAGATAAAGGAAGGTATGGGAACGGGACAGCTCAGTGGTCAGAGCACTAGCTTTCCCCAGCTAAGGTTAAGCAACATCGAGCATGGTTATCACTTGGATGGGTGACCGTTTGCGCGCCTTGGTTTCAGTATAGTCCCCCAGCTCAACCAGCTGTAAATGGGTACCTGCCTCTTTAGGGTCAGGGAAGGTAAAGCAGCGAGTGGGAGGAGATGGGTGCCACCCTCCATATGCTGGCCCCTGGAGAAGTTGAAGTCTCTGATGCCTCACTCCCCAATGACCACATAGGTTATGGGACATCTTTACCTTTATGGAGTTCACCTAGCTAGCACCTCATAACAATTCCATCCATAGCAATTCACTATTTCTTTATTTAACTCAATGGAGTCGCAGTGAAATGGATCCCTCGGTTTTGTGGTGACCCATGATTTTGGCAATATTTGAAAAATTCAGCAGATTTACCCAACATAATAAAGACATACAAATTATACATCATTGAAAAGTTTATTATGTCTACTTTTGAGATTGTTACACAGTTTTGCAATAGGTGACAGTATTTTTTTTTTAATACACATTTTCAAAATATGTCACTGAATGCTGAAAAATAAAAAGTTTTGAAAATTAGGGTTACATGGTTTGAACTGTTCATCAACTAGTCCCCTTGAAACAATGTAATGATTTGGCTGAATCCATCTGATGACACTTTTTGCACTATACAATTTTTTTTTTTAAATCATAACATCGGAGAGCCCGAAATCCCAAAGAATACATTTGTTGATGTGTCAAAGAAAAATAGCCAACACACACGAACTAGGCAAGCTTATTCGATCATCCTCGAAATAAAAGATTTTTTTTTTAAATACTCAAGGGAAGCAACTGTGTTTAGAAAATTGATTGCCCTACAGGCCAGCGTACTTTCCCTACAGTTGAACATTGTTTAGTGTATTCAATTTTTCTTAAATTCTGCCAAATCTAAAGCTTCGGCATGTCACAGTGAAGGGGAGGGGTGCCGAATCTTGATTTAATGTCTTTCTGTGGTAGTGAAGGGGGGGGGGGGGGGAGAGATAGCCTAGTGGTTAGAGCATTGAACTTGGGATCTGACAGCCTGGGTTTGTGCCACCATCAAGACACCTGTTTGAGGAGATCTTTCCCCTGGAGTTAACATCAGTTCTGACTCAACTCCCCCAAAAGTCCTTGAGATGAGAGTGTACACCAAGGAACCATGGACACACACACACAGAACATCTTGTGCATACATTTGATCCTGCTCTGCCTCTGGGAAGAGTGTACCTTTCCTGCAAGGGACAGATGATGAAACTGAATTAAACATATGTATTATGCACTTTGGTGTCGTTTTTAGACATCAGCCCTGAAGTCAGACCATGGTTACCATCATAAATGTTGGGTAACACAGTCATATATGTACATGCAAAACCTCACCACTAGCAAACCTCGGAGCTCTAGCTGAGATATAAAAAAACAACAACCCTATAACAATGTGTGTTGTTTCAACGTTTGCAAGCTGTGGCACAAACCTGAAGAAATGAATTTTTAAAAACAAGACAAGGAAAGATGAGTGCTGACTGTTAGTGTTCGTTACCTCCAATGACGCCCCAGGTGACGATCAGCATCTCTATACTGGTGGCCTGGGTGCTGACCAGGAAGCCAAAACAGGCGATCACCGATCCTGTGATCGTCACTTTCCGAGAACCAAACCTCTCCGCCAACACGCTCACCACAGGGCCTGGTGACACACACACACATCACATCACATCACATCACATCCATCAGTGTCATTACATCAACACACTGGCATCACATCCACAGGGACATTCCATCCACATCACATCCATAATGACATCAACATGCTAACATCTCATTCACAGTGACATCAACAGACAACACACTGACAGCAACATGACTTTCATTCTTTTGGTTTACATCAATTTAAAAAAAATTGTCCAACTGAAACAATGTTTGTAAGTGTGTGAATGTGTGCGTGTGTGTGTGTGTGTGTGTGTGTGTGTGTAGGTGTGTAGGTGTGCATGCACATGGGTGTGTGTGCAACACTGCAAGCATGCACATGTGTGGGAAGTGTGTGTGTGTGTGTGTGTGGGGGGGGGGGGGGGCATGTGCAGGAGATAGGTAGAATACTGCAAAGCACTGCTTTTGAAAAAAAATGCACTTAACAAAAAACAATCACCACCATCGTCATCATTATTCTTCTTACTATCATTGTCATTACTGTTATCATTATCGTCATCATTACCACAACATTTATCAGTAGAAGATTTGATGACCTCTTCCACCACTGCCATGCAGGCCAACACAACAGACCTTTAGCTGGTTACACGACACTGCACCACAGTACAACAAGTGTATTGACATCACTCATGGTCACTACAATCACCCAGTCACCAGACCACTATGACTATCACAGTACAATCAATCTGGGACTGCAGGTTACGGCAAATAGAGCTCTACAAGTTACTGGCAGGTAATGATTCACGGGCACGTGGCCCAGACCCCATGCTGTACAGTCAGCTACTGATGCACCTCAGCAAAGGGCCAGGGCCTATATTGAAATGTTCAACATTAATGTTATGTTATGGTGATGTATACTCATACTGTCTTTGTCCATGACAAGCTCCTAGCATAACAACTGGAACAAACACGGAAGGAAAAAAGAATCTTTGAAGTTGGTGTATGCTCTCCCGTTTTTTTTATACTTGATGGGGGTAATTCCAAAAAGAAAAAAACAACTAATGCTTCATCTCTAAACCCCTTTCTATATTACTATGTTGTAAGCCACTCAGTGCACACTATAACAGATCATTCTGCATGACGTTTGGGCCACTCTCACAAGGGAGAGCACATCACCACAAGCACAACTCCTCCCCCATCCCCCCCCCCCTCTAAAGTATTTCCAAAGACAACCATGAAATCTGACCTCTTTCCACAATCACCTCTACATTTTAGACTGTGATTCCCTCTAATGATTTCTCTAGACAATCGTGGTTACCTGTAAATAACTTTCAGAACAGGGGTTGTGTTACCTCCAAAAGCCTTTTTTGACAACGTGCGCTAGCTCTAAACCATCATACCTAAGAGCAGTACATAGCAGCAAAAATCAAAATACTGACATAGTATTAAGAAAAAAAACGTCTTGGAAGGAAAAAAAAATCAATGGAATTAGTCCCAGAAAGGGGCTATGGCATTTTGTCTGACCTGTCAGTCTGTCTGCATCCATACCACTGCCGCCACAATGTCTGATTGATCACTGTCAGTATACCTACTGCACGGGATGGTACATCTATACCTTGCCATATATGGCAACTGTGAGAGCACCATGGGAGCAAAGTGAGGCCCATATTGGGTTGGCTGGTGAATTTTATTTTTAGCATAACAGTGGTACATATCATGCACATACGCACATGTCATGATGCACAAGTGTGTGCACATATGTTACTCATGAAATATATGCACACAAACACAGGCATGCATGCACACACAGAGAGTTATTTCACTTTCTTTTTGTTGTTATTGTTTTCATAATATGCACAATCAACTTTCTTTACAAGATGAAATACTGAAACACACATTCATCATCACATTATTAATTTGCAATTTAATTACTCTCTCTGTTCGAGTTCTTTCTCACTCTCAATGTCACACACACATGTATACACATGTGTATACACACACACACACACACACACACACACACACACACACACACACACACACACAGAGGTCAATTTGTGAGCTTCATCCTCAAAAAAAAAAAAGAAAAAAAGAAAGAATAGGAAGAAGAAGAAGAAGACAGAGAATGTTCAGTAATCAACTATCTATAGATACTCGATTGACTAGTGTTTACTCTAGTATATGATACAATATGAACAAACCACTATTGTACTTGAAGTACAAACACAGGGGCACTGAAAGTAGGCTATCTCAGTATCTGCAGTAAGAGAGAGAGAGAGAGAGAGAGAGAGAGAGAGAGAGAGAGAGAGAGAGAGAGAGAGAGAGAGAGAGAGAGAGAGAGAGAGAGAGAGAGATGAGAGAGAGAGAGAGAGAGAGAGAGAGAGGAGAGAGAGAGAGAGAGAGAGAGAGAGAGAGAGAGAGTCAGGAGAGAGAGAGACTCAGAGAGAGAGAGAGAGAGAGAGAGAGAGAGAGAGAGAGAGAGAGAGAGAGAGAGTGTGTGTGTGTGTGTGTTTTATATATTTATTTTATTCTTTTATATCGAGCATAATGGAATAAGCACTTAGTTATACGCTTTCTTACATCCAGTCCCTGTGTGTATGCAGTTTTGTAAATTTTGTCATCTGTTCCCATCGGCACAATGGTGGGTGTGTGTATGTGATTTTAAATGCGCCGGCATGCGAGTGTGTGCAAGCATACCTCTATATATATATATATGTGTGTGTGTGTGTGTGTGTGTGTGTGTGTGTGTGTGTGTGTGTGTGTGTGTGTGTGTGTGTGTGTAAGTCTGTATAGGCCTACACGAGGAAGAAAGGCAGCTGTCAGAGAGAGAAAAGTGGGAGAGTGGGCAGAAACGTGTGTGTGTGTGTGTGTGCATGCATGAAGAAGGATCAGGGTTGGTATAAAATGTCATTCTCGCTAAGGTGGTCTACATGAATATATTGTATATTAGTTATAAATAAACATATTATCATCTTTCAAAATTGGATTAATGCAAATGGTTAGAACTTTGTTAATCACTAATAATATCAACGCACTGATTACAGCTGTATATATATATATCTGCTTCGGCTTTCTTCAGACTGTCTGTCTTATTTCCTTCCTACATTTTTTTTAAAATATAATATACAGTTTTTGCAGTTTATAAATTGATTATGCAAACAATCTCTTTAAAAAAAAAAATCAATACACTACTTTTCATTCAACTTAATTTAAGGCAGATTTCTCAGCAAGAAATTTGGACTAGTATTTCTTTGAGAGAGAGAGAGGGGAGGGGGGTGAGTATCAATCCCACCCCCACCCCATCTCTCCCAATATGTTTAGAGGTGAATAGTTTCCCAACAAGTGATTTCTTCCACATATATATATTTTTGCCAGAAAAAGCATTCTAAATGCCGTGGGTTCTCCAACATGCTAAATGTGATTTGTCACCTCATCCAAAAGGCTAGTACCCAGATCACAATTTGTCTAGTGGATTGGGGGGAGGGGGGGGGGGAGGGTGCATGTGGAAGAGGAAAGTCCTCTCATTCTCGCTCACACATAGTGACAGTATGCACAATACCCACACACACAACTACACACACACACACACACACACACACACACACACACAATGCACACAAACCACACTGTAAACAAAAAAAGAAAAGAAACATAAATATAGGCTATCTGGCACTGCAAAAGATGTCACGAACACAATGCTTTGCGGTCATTGAGATGGCTACTCATCATGACAGGCACTACAATTTATCATACACACATACTGACACAGCCCCACACTGCATCACTTTATCTCTTCGGTCCACGTTATATAATGGTAGTGTCAACACAGGTATCTAGACCTACTCATTCCCGCTCTGAAAGTGAGAACTTCAAGTTTGTTTTGCATGTAAACACAAGTCCAAGGTGAAGAAACAGAGCAATGAAAGGGAGAAGGGATGTTTTTGCAGCGTGGTGTGTGTGGTATGTTTTAACAGATCTACTCTAGTTAGAAGACTTGAATTTATATAATTATAAAAAAAACATAAAAATATTTCAAAGCAGTTTAATGATATCGCAAAGCAAAGAAACTAGAACAACAAACAAACAAAACAAAAAACAAAAACCCTGAATACATCTTTACTAAAAAATTGGCGACATCAGTTACATTATATAAAATGTTGCATTCATTCAATAAAATTGTATCCCATTCTTTCCTAAAAATCTGTTGCAAAAGTTACAGCTGTGGCAGTTTTCTCTCCAGAAACTTTGGGCTGCTCTTCCTATAGAGAAACCATTTAAGCAATGCCAGGCTATGTTTCTTTTTTTTTATAAATATTTTTACCTGTCTGCTAAAGCGATCATTTGTTTCCCTGTGATAGTGGCTTTTTCGACAGAAGGTTGCCAGGAACACCTCTTTTGTTGTGCACAGTAAGTTCTTTTCCATTTGCTAAATCAGTCAATAATGTGTGTTGCACGAGTTGGGAATTCAGTTTATTGTCTCATCCCAAAGACTATCCTCAGTGTACTCTGTCTATGGCATACACTAAATTACAGGTATACATACATGGTACATAAACTTGATCATAGTCTATGCCACTTTGAGTCATGGCAGATTTTCCTGTTCAGTGTAGGCATGAAATCTGGGTTGTTCTTTGAGAAAAGAACTCGTTGTAAACCTCTTCAGCAGAGCCAAACTTTCTTTTTCTTTTTTCTTTTTTTTTCTGTCTCAAAAGCATAAACATAAAGTGATAAACTGTTAGCATTTGACAGCAATGCAAATGACAACATGACAGATGTAGTATAACTTTAAGAGATGACAGCACAAGAGATTCTTCATAGTATAATCTTGAGATGACAGTATGAGAAATGACAGTACAAGAGATGACAGTCCAGTATAAGATTAGAAGACAGACACTGACAGTATAACATAAGAGTTTACCAGTATGAGAGATGGCAGTATGGGAGATAACAGCATTTATAACTTAAATATAAGTGTGGCTTTCTCAACAGAATTTTGCCCAGAACAGCCCTCTTCCTGCTGCGGACTCTTTTGCATACTGTATCATATGCTGCACTCCAGACCTTGGTTTATCCTCTGGCCTGCAGATTAGCACCCAGACCTTGCGCACTCTCAATCAGGGATAGGGAAAAAACAACAACTGTGGTTTCCAGGCAAGTCACGCCTGCAACTTCACGCCTGAAGCTCTACATCATAGTTTGTTGCATCACCATTCCACAAACTCCACAAGCATCAAACTGGAATCATGTCACAATGACATCCCCCCCCCCCCCCCCCCCCCCCCCCCTCCAACTTTTTTCTCTCGGTCACCTTTTCCAGTCTATCTTCACCCCAGCCCCACCATCCCCCCTTTCCTCCACACCATCCTTTTTCCTTTTCTTTTCTTTTCCCTGAAGATTCGACCCTGTTTATCCTGGCTGGGGGCCAGGTGCTCAGTTGGGTAGGCTGCCTTTGTATCAGCCCTGACTGTGAATGCATGCATCACGCCACGCACCCTCGCTCACACTGCAATCATTGAGCACTGCATATTATCATTTGAATGTTACAACTTAAAACCTCCCTCTCTCTCTGAGTCTCTCTCTCCATCCTTTTCTAGTTCTCTCTCTCTCTCTCTCTCTCTCTCTCTCTCTCTCTCTCTCTCTCTCTCTCTCTCTCTCTCTCTCTCTCTCTCTCTCTCTCAGTCTCACTCAATTTACCCTGTCAAGAGCAATAAAACATTCAAGTTTGAGTTTGAGGTAGAACTCTCTCTCTCTCAAGTCTCTTTGAAATGTTGCATGAGTGTGTGTAGGAGCAGTGTGTGTGTGTGTGTGTGTGTCACTGTGTGTGCATGTGTGTGTGTGTGTGTTTGTGCATGCATGCTTGCATGTGTGCATGTGTTTGTGTATGTGTGTGTGTGTGCATGTGCATGTGTGCATACATGTGTGCGTGCATACGTGTGCATGCGTGTGTGTGTGTGTGTGTGTGTGTGTGTGTGTGTGTGTGTGTGTGTGTGTGTGTGTGCATGTGTGTGACACTGTGTGTGAGTGTTTGAACAATTTCATTTATTTATTTGTCATTTGACTCTTTTAATTTTGAGGATAATAGAATATAATTTAAAAACACATGTCCTTTTTTTGTTTTTTTTACAAGTATATATCATATTAATTATTTTATATACACATTTCAAAATTGGCAAAACTTTCCAGACACCAACTTCTTTCAAACTATATTTTATATCTAACCATGCAAATGAGGTCAAAGTGAAGGTCAACCGAAGGAAGGAAGGAAGGAAGGAAATGAACTGGCTCTGTAGTGTTACTGTTAGTTATAACTAAGATCTACCCTGCCTTTGAAGTCTGAAGCCTGGCTGTACTTTGGAGTTGTAACTAACGCCCTTTGCAACATCTGATTTGAACAGAGCAGCTTTGTTTTTGAGCTAGTTAACATGAATATGATCACAACGAGCTGTTGTGACTGCCTGGCTTAAGTACAATGATAATAAAATATTTGGATAAATTCGTACACAAATACACACACACACATGTAATACACAAACATGTACACACACTGCATGCAGATCTATGGCATGGAAAATAAGTGCATACACTGTATGCTGTTGTTCAGCATTAAATCAATATTATCGATGAAGCAGACACATGTAATGTAAAAAAAATGTAAGAATTACATGTATTATGATGCAGTATTTTGTAATATATACTCAAGACGTTGCACAAGTCATGAAGATGAATACTGTGTCTCTGTGTGTCGTACATAAATTAACATGCCTTGAGCTCTCTCACTCCCTTTCACACATGTGTATGCACACACACACTTTCTATACACCTTTTATTATCTAATATAGTAATAATAATATTATTAATATAACATCACTGTTATCAAACAGACTTTAAATTGAAGAACTACACACAAACACACACAATGATGCACATACTTGAACACAACAAACACACATGCGCACACACAAACATACTTGACTAAAAGTACTTAGTAAAACTAAAAGGGGTTGTTGGGTTTTTTTAAGAATAAAATTAAAATAAATTATAATTTAAAGTCTGGTCGAAAAGAAGGCCTGTCATAAAAAAGAAAGGCCAAGTGCTCACTTTTCTGTAGTTTTTGTGAATCACAAAATAGCACAGATAGAAGCCGTCTAGTTAAAGTTATGTATACATGCATATGCATTCACATACAATGATGAACTGCAGAATACATGTGCAACCAAGCATGCATGCATGCACACAGTGACACACAAAATCTGCAATGAATCGATAGAACTTTTACATTGGCTGACAGTGTGTTTTTAGTTCTGGTAAAAAAACTGTGGCCATGTGCATGCATGCATGCACCCACAGGTCACATATGCAGACATGCACATATAATATAATATAATATATATATATACACACTTGTGTACATGATTACACACACAAACACACACACATACATAGTTACACACACAGTGTATGTATTCATCTAATATCACTTTGAGTGAAGAGACGAATTAATTACATGAACAACAACACTCACACACACACACACACACACTCACAAAGAAGATACATATAATACGCACACACATACACGCACACTGACACAGACTGACAGAGTCCTTCATTTTGACTCGCACTCAAAATAGAAAATAATTTTATGCTTCACCTCCCTCCCTCCCTTTCCACCTCAACAAGTTTGCAAGTATTCTTGAAAACTTAAAACTGGCCAAAGATCGTGACTTTTAATTGTCAAAATGAGCCAGATCCGTTTTGACATTTATAATCGTAAAGATCAAGTGGTTTAGGTAAAGTACTATCCAAAAGGAGCACTTTGTGCAGTAATGCTTTTTTTAATTACTACATATTTGATTCTCACACAATATAATGTTCAACTAATTGTTATGCATACTTTGTGCAGAATGTGTGCACACACATGCGCTGTTCTGCAGTCAGTGGCATCTTACCCTCTGTTCAACTTCAAGAATAAGTTTCAAACACACCACAATTAATGATTATATAACATTTTATGAGCAACAAAATAAACCCCAAAAAACCGCACAATAGCACCAGTTTGAAAAATTCCATTGCCTTAACAGAACACCAGGACAAAGATTGACATGTCACCAGTTTTTTACAATACATTTCTGGATACTAATTACTAGCTGATAATGTCGGATAGACTGTAAATTGTGTTCATCTTCACATCACTTGCACTTGGTCTGATTAAAATACCCAACTGATTTATGTAAATTCTGTTAAATTATCACATTTATGTATTGTGTATTTAAATAATTCTTTTTTAGTTCATATTGTTGATGGTGGTTTTGTTACTGCTGTCGCTGTTAATTTGCATGTTGTCAAGTTCTCCTGATAAAATTTACTTATTATGATATAAAATAACCTGAGGGTCAACTATGTTGACTACACGAGAAAATGTCCTCCTACATAAGGCAAAACAAAATATGTGTGTGTGTGTGCGTGTGTGTGTGTGCGTGTGTGTATACATATGTACAACAAACAGATTTATGGCACTTGCAGGTCTGCATTTAAAGCTGACCTGAGACTGTGCACATTTGATCTTATATATATTATAGTGTGTGTGTGTATACACATACATGTACAGGTACACAGATTTATGGCACTAGCAGGTCTGCATTTAGAGCTGACCTGAGACTGTACAACTGAGAGATCATGGAATCTAAACAATTCCCCATCCTTAATCCACCAAATACCACTGTCAAAATTCAAACCCACTTCATAGTATAGACCAATGGGGATTGAAATCAAATGGTCTTTATCACTAGGCCTGCCTACAGCCAGCTATAAACTTGTCTAACATCTGTCTCAGTGTCTGTTAACATTATAACAAGTGCAATCTCTGACTCACACTAATTCAAAAATGGGGGAAGGTACAGACACATCTGCAAACAAGTCAATGACGTGCATATTGTGCCTATCTCTCAGCTTACAAAGGTATGTATACATGACATGTATAGTTTCCCGTTGCAGATTAAACAAATTGTATCACTATCAGTATCATTGCACATCAGGCCTTGGTGATATTGATATGCTGATAAAGCCATTAAAGGATAGATCTTGTTGACCTTAAAACTGTTACAAGTGCTATAATACCACTACAGTATCACTATCAAACGTGATTGGTGTGTTGATGTCTGAGTGATGTGATGTGTACGTCTGACTGTCATAAAAAAAATTATCTTACATGTGGTAATGCAATGTGACTTAAGAGAGAGAGAGAGAGAGAAGAGAGAGAGAGAGAGAGAGAGAGAGAGAGAGAGAGAGAGAGAGAGAGAGAGAGAGAGAGAGAGAGAGCGAGAGAGAGAGAGAGAGAGAGAGAGAGCATGAGCGTGAAACTGACAGACAAGACAGACAGTGAGACACTGAGGCAAAGACAGAGACTGAGAGACAGAGAGCTCTAGAGCTCTCTACTAGACAAGCAGATCTATGGCCAGATCTACAGAAAAAAATCAGGGAGTGAGACAGACAGAGACAGACAGACAGGCAGGCAGGCAGGCAGGCAGAGAGACAGACAGACAGACAGGCAGGCAGACAGAGACAGAGACAGACAGACAGGCAGGCAGACAGGGCTCTAGTTCCAAGGCAAGACTTCACTTACCAACAGTCAGATAGCAGCCGGCCAGGAGGGAGCCCACCCATCCCGTCTGTTCATTGGTGGCCTTGAACTGCTCCATGTACTTCTTCTGGAACACGCCGAAAGAGTAGCACACCCCGTCCACCACGATGTTGCACACCAGGGAAGCAAGCACCACCATCCACCCCCATCCTCCGTCCGGAAGACCCTCCCCCTCATTTTCCTCCGTGGCTACGTCTTCCGCCCGCGCCTGCGCATCTTTTTTCTCTTGGTCCAACGACCGGTCTTCATCCTGTCTGGTTCCCGCCATTTTTCAGTTAGACTGTACCGCCTGTCTTGTCTTGACTGGCGGGTTTGTCTTTCACATACTACCTGCACACACACACACACATGTACACAGGTCAATACACACACATGTACACAGGTCAATCTTAGATTTATGTCTTTCACATACTACCTGCACACACACACACATGTAATACATGTGTCCCCATGGCATCATACAGGTTAATTTTAAGTGTAGACCTTTCATTACCAAAGTAAGAATGTGGCCACCTTCGTGGTGGGCAAAAACGGTCGCATACGCAAAATCTTACTATTTGGTGAACCTCAGAGCTGTAGCTGAGAAACAAAAAAACCCAAACAAACAAAGTCTTTCACATAGTGACATACTACCTGCACACACACACACACACACACTCACACAGTCACACTCACAGTCAGTGAGTCACATTACATATATAACATAAATTATATATCATCCCCATGATGATGTTGAATTAAGAAAGTGGTATGATTCATTGACTGGAATTGCCTAGTGGTAATCTTAACCCTACGCAAACCAGGACGACCCAAGAACACTTGGCGTCGGACTGTCGAAACAGAGCTGAAGACCTTCCAACATACCTGGGGAACCATTCAAAAGCTGGCCCAGGACAGACGGGAGTGGAGAACATTTGTTGCTGCCCTACGTGCCAATAAGGCACAAAGGCATTGATGATGATGAATCTTAACCCTGCACATGTGATTTGATAGCCCAGGTTCAAGCCACGAGGAAGGTACTGATTTTACTTTTTTAGGGAATTTTACACTGGAGTTAACATCAGTACTGACTCCATTTCCCTATTAGTCCTTCAGATGAGACTTAAAGTTAAACCAAAGCCCTGTGTACAAACACATGACGAACAATGAGAACATCTCGAGTACAACTTAAAAACCCATTCCGCCTTTCAGAAGTGTCGGCCATTCTGTACTGGTAGCAACAGATGACCTTTTTTTTTTTTAATTAAATGCATGCACACAGGTGTCTACTGTCATTTAACTCAGTTTAGACACCATCCCCGAAGTCCAAATGCAGAGCTCTATCACTATCTGGATGGTGGGTAAAGCGCCACATATCACACAGAACCTCACCATGGGTGAACCTCAGAGTCAGACTGTCCTCAAGACTTTCTTGCTCTCCAGCCCAGGAATATATCTAATTAAAAGAAATCAATGATTGCTGATTCTTGAATATGATCTTTGATCTATAGCTTTGATGTTCTACAGTCATATACTAGATAGATCTATCTATGAGTGCATGTCAGATGTGTAATGTTTACTTTTTAAAAAATCTTTTAAACCTGATGAAAGTAGATCTATAGCCTAAAATATATTCACCACTACTAGGCAAGGAAAGGAGCAATCTCCCAGGTCAACTTAAAGTACAGACCTGCCAGTGCTTTAATTTCCTTTGTCATTTGTGTTTCATATACAGAAGATCATATAATGTATACAAATTAATAAGTTAACAAATTACCACAAATCAACAGGCAGGAAGTTGTTGCCATCAGTCACTGAGAGTGAGAGTCAGACCATCTTTCTCTCACTAACAATCCAATGCAGAACCAGATTAGATAAATGACAGTTGATCTTTCACATTAATACTGATTGGCTTCAAGCCAGGCAACTAAATAATGTCGGTTAAGGGGGTCACAGTTAGTCACACAGGAAGCTACTCCAGAGACATCTATCCATCTAAGTTATATCATCAATTAATGAATCATTTTGTAATTTAGAATTTGATTTTAATTGTCTTTGTTCATTTATTTCATTTTCAATTCCATGCTTTGTTGGTTGAAACTGAAATGAAAATTTCAAACAGTTTAAAAACGATAGTCATTAGACTCCTTTTCATTCAGATAATATCTTTTGATCTAAAGTTATAAAATTATATTTTATATGTTCCTGAAGACAGTTTCATAATATCAGTCTCATTCACGGCACAGATCTTTAGAAACACCCTTGTGACCCTACTTCTTTAGAACTTTATAATTTGTAAATTACAACTCATCATCTTTGAAAAGTATAATAATTATAAGAAAGCATAGACTCAATAGAGGGAAACTTGTACATTATGTGTGTGCATGTGTGCCACAGTGCTAGTATTGTGCACGCGCACACACACACATTCAATATACATCATGTATCCACCCTACAATGACACACACATTTCTTTCTCCTTTTTCTGACGATACATCAGTTGATCAAACCACAGTACTGCCGTATTTGAACAGCTTTGAACAGTTCAATAAGTCCAAAACTAAAGTGATCATTACGTCACCATCAACCTACACATCAACAGCCAACAACTACCCAACCCATTCCAAATGAAGCTAAGACTGCACACAAAACTGCACAAATACATTGATCAGTAGTTTATAATATTACGTTATATATTGTATGTATAGACCCATTGGCTGGACACAGACTGTATGATCTCCCTTAAAAGGAGGTAAAGTAAAGGAGTCCCATAACCTATAAGGTCGTAGGGGAGCGAGGCGTCAGAGACCTCACTTCTCTAGGGCCAGCATATTGAGGGCGGCGCCCATCTCCTCTCCCTCGATGCTTTACCTTCCCTGACCCTAAAGAGGGCAGGTACCCATTTACAGCTGGGTGAACTGGGGGAACTTTACTGAAGCCAAGGCGCGCAAACGGCCACCCATCCAAATGGTAACCACGCTCAACGCTGCTTAACTTGGCTGGGGGAAAGCGAGTGCTCCGACCACTGAGCTATCCCGTCCCCCTTGCATCCTTTTACTAGAAAAAAGGATCCCCAAAGAACATAAGGCACAAAGATTCATTAGCCACTTATTTTCATACGCATTTTTAAAGAAAACTGTTTAACCACTATTATTTTCGCATTGTTTTCTTCTCTTTCTGTTTTTCATCTTTCACTGGCAGAGGTGGTAGGCCACAAAATACAGATCTATTTATTCTTAGGATGGCAATCTATAGACACTTCTAAGTTCTGGAGGGTGTCTTGCTGTTACCTACCACTAAGGATAAGTGAGGTTTTAAATACTGCTGGGACCTCTGAAGAGTGCTCAACCAGGAGCCGAAACTCGAGTCAGGTCAGACCAAAGGCATGGTCCTTACTCAAATATTCCCATAATGATGCCTTCAAGGTTTTATCATGTAGTGACTTTTTTTTCTTTTCTTCTCTCTCTCTCTCTCTCTCTCTCTCTCTCTCTCTCTCTCGAATCTTGGACAAAAATCAGTTTTATGATGAGAATGAAGTTGTAATTGGTTACCTGCACTTGTTTTTCCTCACTCTTTTGTCTCAGTTACAATATATATAATATATTATTATAGTTCTAACTTGTAACAAATTATACAAAAAAATGCTGAACCAAACCAAAACAGTCTACAGTACACACACACCACACACATAGTACACACACTGACTCCCCCCACACACACACACACGCACACTGAACCCCCACCACAAACACAAATGTGTAAACAAACACACAGGCACAACACCAGCATGACCCTGCACACACACACACACACACACACATGTATGTATACATACATGTATGCATGTCAACACAAACAAACACACACACACACACACACACACATACATTTAAACACACACACACAGAACCCTACAAATAATCCTATGATCTACCAAGACTAAGAAGTGCTCACTAAGACTAGAGTGAGACAGACAGACACTGAGACAGATAGATCTATACGACATGTACATCTCATGTGACCTTTATTGTTCAAGCCTGTACTGTAGTCTAAACCCTAAAGAAAATGCCATGTGCATGAACCCTCAGTGTAGCGGGTAGTGCTGAAGACAGAAGAAGAGGAGGTCACCACAGACCTACAGTCTGAATTGATCAATCACTGACTCCTGACTGTTCTACAGAAATAACTCACCACCTGTACAAGTTTTCATTATTTTTCTATTTTCCTGGAAATAAAGAATGTTGCCTTGCCTTACTAGTTACTAGGTGGTGTGTTACCTTGGCTTGCCTTACTGTTCACTGTATGTGTTCAGTTCATTTGGCAACATTTAATCCATGCTTCAAAAGAGTTACCCTACAACTTGTCTTTTGGAAGATTCTTTCTTGTGGCTCAACTTCTGGGTGTTACTCAGTTAGAAAAGTTCTAGAGCTCTTACTGAAAGTTATCCTCTAAGTGAAGCAAGTCTTAGTCATGAATACTCATAGACATACTCATCTTTTATCCATGAGAGAGTACTAAGTTCTGTAGTCTACTATTAGTAAACTGAGTATAATAAGTGTTATTAACTTAATTCAATTACTTAACTCGCTGGATGATGAGACAGTACATTCTATGAAATATTATTGTGAAAAGAGGTGGGAGAGGGAGACAGAGAACTTTCAGAGAGACAGAAAGAGACAGAAACACTAAACAGTATAAAATTTAAAGTCTTGAAATTATACATTACTGGCACTGACACAGACAAACAGAAAAGTCTGGCACAGATGGCACAAGAGTCAGACACACAAGCTTAGGAGTTAGGTGGGGGTGTCACTGGTCAGGGGGAGATCTCTGTGATTTCAAACATTTCATGGTCATGATTTATTAAATCAAACAGAGGGGAAACAGAGGGAGAGAGAATATCTTATAGTTATACAAGTTATAGACCACAACTCATTATGATCAAGTCGAAAAGTCTGTCATCAGATAATATGAACCCACAAGTTCTTACTGGATGTGGGTGCAGTACCACTTCACCACCAATTCATCACCATGTAGATCATCTGTAACTAATATAGATCTATGATCTATCTGTGGTGATGTTCAAAGTCAAAGTTGTCAGTATTAATATACTATTATTATTATTGTTGTTGTTATTATTATTATTATTATTCTTATTTATCACCAACATCAATGACTAACATTATATCATAATCATAGCATATAACAACAGGCAGACTTCACTGCTAGCACTAGCTGAGAGAGGCTCAGGCTGACTCACTCAGTGACTGTATCAGTGTATGGCATGCACTCAGTGTCAGTGTACACTATCACCTGCCAAAATCTTTGGTCATCATGCCATCCAGGAATGCCTATCAAGATACAGTATGCTATACATAGCGAGTGAGTACAAAGTTCTGCAAACAGAGAGCATGAGAGGATGGGAGAAGGTTCCTGGGGAAGGGGGGGTGGGAGGGAGGTAGGATTGACTTGTAGTTGTAAGCCAACCATGAGTAATAAAAGCAGTAAGGCTTGACGCAATACGAATTGATACAATGATAGCTTACCTTCAGTTACACTAGTAAAGCCTAGTAGTAGTACATAACTTACATAAATTTATAACTTTACACACAGTGACATGCACCCACGCACACACACACCCTTCTCTCTCTCTCATTCTTGGTCAAAAACTAGATTATCAAAAACAAACCACACCAGTGTTTATCTATTTTCATCAGAACCTCTCTCTCTCCCTCCCCCCCCTCTCTCTCTCTCCCTCCCTCCCTCCCCCTCTCCTCCCCTCCCTCCCCCCCCCCCTCTCTCTCCCTCCCCCTCTCTCTCTATTAGGCTACACCATTTCTTCTTCTTCTATGTTCTACGTTATCATTAAACAGTAGAAGTAGATAGTTATCATGACTATCTCTTTTTTCCCAAGTATTTGCAGTAGGTCTCTGCTCCTGACAACTATCCTATCTTGATATTTCCTACCTTTTCCGATTCTTCCATTGCCTGCTTCTGTTCTCCATGAATCATCAAGCTATTTTTGACATTCTTCGTTGCTTTGTTTTCATGGTTACATAAGGATCAAGGGGATTCGTAACAGTATTTGGGAATCGCAGCGAGATTCTATAGTGCATCAGACGAATGAAGGAACGAACGAATCCCCTATCCGTATTTGTATCTGACTTTCTGTCTCGTTCTGTCTCTGTGTCTCTCTGTCTCACTCACTCACTCACACTCACACACAGTCTCACACACACACACACACACACGTAACCTCTCTCGCGCGCACCTCTCATTCTCTCTCTCTCTCCGCATACACACGGGGACTGGATGAAAAAAAGCTCATAAGTGCTTATTCCATTATCCTCGATTAAAGAATACATCATCATCATCCCCCCACACACACATACTGTATCGGTGTGTGTATACATGTGTGTGTCACTGTGTGTGTGTGTGTCTCTCTCTCTCATACAGTCATAGTCATACACACACACATTGATGCACACACAGTGACAAACTCACTCATACAAGCACACATCATGTCACATGACATGTAATTTATAAATTTTCAACAAAAAACATACTAGAATATATTTTTTATAAATATATCACATTATCAGCATCATGAATGCACTTCATCAAGTGATCATTCACCAGGTGCTGGAATCACTATCAGTCATACTATCACTAGCAATGTAGTAATAATAATAAATGGAATTTTATATAGCACTATATCTTGCAAAAAACAAATCAAAGCATTTTCATTCATCCTATTCATCCACATGCAGCCATTTACAATTAAGTTTTTTGTTTGTTTGTTGTTGGTTTAAAAAAAAAAAATTTTAATACTCAAATGTAATATACACACACGCTCGCACGTATGCATGCACATGTCTGTACACACGCACTCGTGCAGACACATAAAGGTTGTTTGTTTTGTTTTGTTTAATGTCTATTCACTACATGGTGATTTAGACACCCGCATTCATACCAAAGTACCTATTATTACACACCGCATCTCTCTCTCTCTCTCTCTCTCTCTCTCTCTCTCTCTCTCTCTCTCTCTCTCTCTCTCTCTCTCTCTCTCTCTCTCTCTTTCTCTCCCCTACACATAAAGGTTGTACACTGGGCAGGGTGATGGGGTTTTGGTTGTTGAGGGCAGGGACAAAAATGAGATGGAACAAGAGGGTAGAATCTTAGGTTTGAAATAAATATGTCTTGAGGCCGGATTTAAAACTAAAAGCGTCATAAGAAGGCTTTTGTACATTGTTAGTGTTATCAAACTATCACTCACAGGAACACACTGTCACAGAACTTTCTTTTCCATGCAGCCATATCAGTATGGAGAAAACACGATAAAAATAGCATGGTCTCTGGAAAATGAGTGTGTGTGTGTGTGTGTGATAATTTCTCTAGTTCAGTAGTAGAGACAATGAGAGTATTGAGTCTTGAGTGTGTGTGTATGTACTGTGTGTGTGCGCGAGGATGTGTGCATGTGCGCGCACATGAGATGGCGAGAGAGAGAGAGAGAGAGAGAGAGAGTGTGTGTGTACTGTGTGTGTGTGTGTACTGTGTGTGTGTACACACATATATATTTAATACATCTGATACATACAGTATACATAATACATGATACAGATGTGTTTATTAAATTTAAACTTGTGTGTGCGTGTGTGTATGTGTGTAGTGTAGTGTAGTATAGTGTAGACTGTAGCACTTGCAGTGTACAGTGTAGTGTAATGTGCATGCATACCTATAATTTGCTGTGGGGAAACAGGTCTGTGGAAAATGTTGCAGTTTACCACCTCCACTAGTGTAGCAAAATCTATTTCCTTTTAATTAATTAAATTCCCTCTGACTCTATAATATATAATATATATATATATATATCATGCATGTATACTGTATTCACTGACATTAGAATCTATAGGTGGTCTGATCTATAGATCAATTGGAAATTGATTAAAGAGAATCAACTTTTTATTAAGGTTTTAATTTTTCTTCTTTTTCCAAAAAGTGCACTCACAATTGTCACAAACACAAGACTTCACAAACACACTCACACAGTCTCTCTCTCTCACACACACACACACACAGTCTATCTCACAGAGAGAGAGAGAGGAGAGAGAGAGAGAGGAGAGAGAGAGAGAGAGGGAGAGAGAGAGAGAGAGAGAGAGAGAGAGAGAGAGAGAGAGAGAGAGAGAGAGAGAGAGAGAGAGAGAGACTCAGAGAGAGAGAGAGAGAGAGAGAGAGAGAGAGAGGCATCAAAAAAAAAATTATATGGAGGATAATGGAATAAGCACTCATGTGCTTTTTTACATCCAGTCCCCGTATGTATGCGGTTTTGTAAATTTTGTCATCTGTTCCCACTGGCACACAATGACCTACTCTTTTGAAAAGCGGAGCAGGATTTAACGTGTGCACAAGATATTCTGCATGCGTTCACACACGGGGCATTGGTTTATAGTCTCATCCGAAGGACATCATCTCTCATCCGAGAGAGAGAGAGAGAGAGAGAGAGAGAGAGAGAGAGAGAGAGACAGACAGACAGACAGACACTGAGACAGACAGACAGACAGATAGACAGACAGACACTGAGACAGACAGACAGACAGACAGTTTTGTTACAACATGACTTTCTCACCTAGACCTGTGGTCTTTGACCTCAAGGGCTGTAGGTTAGGTTAGTAGGTTTGTTTTCACGATGCATTACCTGAGCAATCTCTGCTCTATCACTATCAGCAAAAAATCTACATCTTATAAATTTGCATAACGGGTATTCTAATTTTGCACAGGTGTATGCGTGTACTTGACCTACAGAAGTCTCCTGACACCTTAAGACTAACTAACAAGCTGTGCGAAATAAGATCTGATTGACAGCGGAACCTGTTGTGCTGTGGTGAAGTTCACAAAACTTTAGATACTTTTCCAATATTATTTTGTGTGTAAACTGTAATGACTAATTAGTAATACTGTAATAGAAAATCATTTGGCAAGAAAAGACCACTCATTCAGTTAAAATAAAAAACCAACAAGTTGTATCACTGAGAGTGAGACACCTATAGATCCAACTTCCAAGGGGATTTTCCCCCATTCGTTCCTACTCCAGTCTCCACTGCCCTGAAAGTCCTTTGCACCATACTATAAACTGAGGGCATGTAGAACATCTTGTGCACACATAACTTTTTAACCTATTCAGTATTCCATCTTTCAGAAGAGCAGGCCATTGCATGCAGTAGGAATGGATTAAAGTATCTTATAAACAACAACACCATATGCACACTCATGTCACTTGAAGTTGAAGATATCATCCCTGAATTGAAGTCAGAATGCTCAAACTGAATCGAGTGAATGGTGGGAAACAGTCGCATATAATGATGTATACGTGCGTGTACGCAAACTTTCACCAATGCAATGGCAATGCCAATCTCCGAGCCCAGCTGAGGAACACATTGTTAACAAAATCAGCTTTAGAAACTCTGTACTTTACTGTTTAGCCCAAGTGTTTATGCTGACTTGACTAAGTGACTGACATAACCTGAACTAGCTCTACACTTCCCTTCATTAGGGCTTCAATTGTGTTCAAATCAAACAGATCTGTAAACATAGGGGGGGAGGGGAGTTAGCCAAGTCATTATATCAAGCATTGTGCTCGTGATTTGACAACTTGAATTCGAGCCACCACCAAGGTACCAGTTCCAGTGGATTTAATTCCCCTGGAGTTAAATCACTACCAACCCCTCTCTCCCAAAAGTTCGCTTCGGACGAAATTATTTTGTAAACAAAGGTCCCTATGGAAATTTACGCAGAACGTTTTGTTAACATGCTAAAACCCATTCCACCTTTTGGAAGAGTATACCATTACCTGCCGGTAGAAATGGACAACAATTTTATTTTTAAAAACACACGCACACTGGTGTCGTATTAATAATTACTTTAAGTTTAATACTTAGTTTCTTTGCCATCATCCATGAAGTTGGAATGTGGCTCTTTTAATGCCTGATATTAGCGGTGGGCACTTGTGACTTATACTGTTATAGTCGCATGTAGTGCAAAATCTCACCATTGGTGTCAAATGACTGAATCTCTCTCAGGAACTGGGAAAAAAAACCCAGTTTACTTTAGTTTAAGTTTGGGGGGGGGGGGGGGGGGGGGGGGGTTAACAGTGAGTCAGTCATGAATACAAGTTACAACACTCCACCAAATTGTTTTAAAATTTTTTTTAAAAACAACCCAAAACCAACTCGACTGTGTCCTGGGCAGGTTGAGCCTGGTACTGGTACTAGTACATCCCATGGATCCCTGGCTACACTACACTACACCACACCACACCACACTACACACCCCGCCGCACTGCACCACACTGCACTGCACTACTCCCTAATCCTAAACCCTAACCCTAACCTAACCCTAACACTACAAACACAGTTCACTACTCTACTCTGAGCATTACAAAGCTGTCCAAGGTGCTGGATGCATGCTGAGTATGACATCACCCATACCACAGGCCATAATTGCTTTACTTTTCTACTGAAGCCAGGCAGAAGGGATTATTGTAACTAAAAGTCCTGAGTATTCCCCTAAGACGGAAAGTGGCTGCCTTAATGGTGGGTTAAAAACAGTCCCATCATGCAGAATCTCACAATTGCTGCCATAAATTGTGAACCTCAGACTCAGAGCTTAAGCCGAGGAGGAATGAATGTTATTTTTTTTTTTTTTAAGTTCTGAGAAATCAGATCAGCTTAAGAAACTCTGACTAACAAATGAGTGGTTATATTTTTAACTCTTAATCTTATGATCTAGTAGATCTATCTATAGACTATTCATTCATGAACAAATTGAGATAAGCCAGGTGACAACCATCAACAAGGAGTGTCACAAAATGGACTATAGACACACAGTATAAATTTATATAATTTAAGTATAATATATAATTTACATTATATTATTATCAAGATAGGGACTATGATCTATCACATTTCATTTAGCAGAAAAGTTTGAGAGGCCATACAAATGATACATGTATATGTACACATGTATGTAAAATGCACATAGTGTGTGTGAGTGAGTGAGTGAAAGAGTAAAGACAGAACTCAGAGAAAGAGAGAGAGAGAGAGAGAGAGAGAGAGAGAGAGAGAGAGAGAGAGAGAGAGGAGAGAGAGAGAGAGAGAGTCATGCCTGTGAGTGTGTCACTGTGTGTGAACACGTGTGTGTGTGTGTGTGTGTGTGTGTGTGTCACTGTGTGTGTGTGTGTGTACATGTAATAGCAAATGTTTTGTGTTAGTGTGTGTGTCTGCATACATTAAATTGCATGCATCAAAACATCAACATTCTGTTCAAGATTAGAACTCTTTTTTAGCCTACTCTGTGTATATAATTTAGTCATTTTAGATATTATTTTCTACTCAGATCTCAACCCAGAAATCAGTTTCATCTAGAGACATTTTTCAAAAACCAAAAATGTTAATTTCTGATAAAGTCATAAACCCTCCCTGACCTCCATCACAAAAAATTTAAAAAGTTCTGTAGTGTTTCTGTTACTTGTTAGTGTTAACTGTTATTAGTACAAATTTAAACAAAAGTGTACTTTGGCAAATCTGGCCACTCTTCTCTGAAGTTCTCATCTCTGACATGGAGAGACTAGAGAGTATAGATATTCTCATTTTCTGTTTCATGCTTTGAAAAGCCAGAAACTTATGAAAGAGTTCTAAAGTAATTACTAATTAGAATTTAAGCAAGAAAACACAATCCAGACTATCACTGTATCAGTATCAAACTGTAACTTTCTAACTTTTCAGTCAAATCTGACTGCTTCTGTTGCTTAAAAAAAATTGTTTCTGAAAATCAATCATTAATATTCAATTATTCATTATCAAAAGGGGAAAATATTAAAGCTAAAGAACCACTTCTTGAAAAACTCTAGTTTCACAAATCTACCTCAGTAGTACTGTAAAGTATTCACTGTACTTGCTTTAATTTGTGCCCTCTAGTCTAACTTATTTTTATGACTTAGTTTAAGTACTAAGTTAGTAACAAAGTCATGTACCATTGAAAATATTGGTTATCATCACTGGATTTTTTCTCTTTTCATGATTGTATCAAATATGTAAGATACAGTACACCCTTAGTTTGTCATGAATGCCAAAGATGAGGACGTTCCCACATGGATAACTTTCTATTAGTTATTAAATGTATGATGCTACTTTTTCTACACACACACACACACACACACACACGTGTACACACATGTAATGTATAACCCCCACACACGCACACATGTAATGATGTATACACACAGTCATGCACACACACACATTATCCTCAATATAAAACAATAAATAAAATCCATGGTCATACAGTGTGTGATACACACACACACACATTATCCTCGATATAATTTAAAACGATAGATAGAATAGAATAAAACACATACACATTATCAGTTAAAATAATGTATCATTTCTGCTTAAATGCTCTCCGTACAAAATGCTGCAAAAATATTCAATGCTTGTGCGGTGAACAAATCACAGTGAATCATTTGCTTGTGCACTGCTCATTAACACGACTGCCAGTTTCACAAAAGCTTGGTTATTGTCAATGTCATCCTCCCAACAGTACTCTGGAGCACATTTTGAATAACTGTTCGCTCCTTCACAGTTTTCTGTTTATTTTGATAGCAGCCCGGTTGGTACAGATCTACCTGTGATTGAAGTTACGCTGCTAAGTGAAGATTCAGCTGTTATATTACTAAGTTACAATAACTAAGTATGTTAAACTTAAACTAATTATGTAATAATACAAGTTATGTTATTCCAATTATGTTGTGCTAGTTTGCTAGTTTTTGTCCTCTGGTTTTGTTGTTGTTGTTATTTGTTGTGTTTTTTTTATATAAAAAAAAGCTCTTTGAAATATTTCTTCTTCAACACATTTACTTACACACACAAACACATGCATTCTCTCTCTCTTCTCCCCACCCTCTCCCCTGACTTTTTTCCTCTGTAGCTTGTGTAGGCACTCCAATTTACACAATGCTCATATATATTCTTTGCTCCCCCCCCCCCCCCCCCCCCCCCTCCCCCCCCCCCCCCCCTTACTCCTTTTCCCTATCATCTAATATCACTTAAAATGAAAAGACGTTAAACTTAAAGCGAAAAATGCGCGCGTGCGTGAGTGTGTGCTCATGTATACACACACTGTATGAACATGTGTGCACTATGTAAGTATGTATACACAACAGTAACACTTGTTTCAAACACACAATCACACACACACATGATGACATAGTGACACACACCACCTCTCTCTCTCAAACACTTAGAACTTTGTAAATTTACAAGCACACACACACACACACACACACCACCTCTCCCTCTCTCTAAGTCCTAACACTTAGTTACACACACACACACACACACACACACACACCACCTCTCCCTCTCTCTAACACTTAGTTGTACATGAACACACACACACAGTGACACACACACACACACACACACACACACACACATACACACACACACACATACATATCCATCACAACTACCTGAACTAGTAATGTTCACTGGTCAACACACATGCTGTTGCAGTGTTGGCTATGCAGTAGACCAGCAGCTAAACCCCTGTGAAATGTGATCCAACATCACTGGGTCAGTGATCATTCCTTTATAATAGCCAAAACAGATATAGATCTATCAGTTTCTCTTTATTACAGTTACGTCATGATTTATTTGGGGGGGGGGGGGGGGGGGTCTTAGTAAAACAAAAATCGTTTCTGAAAACAGCTTCACAGAGAAAGAGAAAGAGGCGAGTTATCGTTTCATCCCTGACGAAATGCACGCTGGGAAGACAGCAGGCACCACACACAGGACCTTTGTCAAGCACAGCAGACGATAATTTACACTGCGACTAATCGAAAGTCGGAAATACACTTTCACGAATGAAACAGGGGCTATTTTTCACCCTAGTTCGTTAAACCCATCACAAAAACAAGATCAAGCCTTTCTCGATTTTTAAAAAAGTCCCTAAACCCACCGGTACGCTGTAAGCAGCCGACCTCTATTTTAGAAACTAGCATGGCGTCGCAAAAAGCGCCGCTGCGATCGCCGACTTCTCACAAAACACAGACTGGATCTTCTACCGTAAAATGACAGTATAGGACTCACCTAAGCTCCGCTGTCTTTCGCCGAACGCCGTTCCGATCACAAAACACACAACTGATACTCCGATTTCTGTGAACGGGCAACGATCCTAACTGTAGTTTTCACTGCGGCATCAC
>CM054146.1:260855-338355 GCA_028751875.1 Rapana venosa
GGGGTTTTTTTTGGGGGGGGGATTGGGGGTGGGGGGGTTTTTTTTTCTTTTTTTGTTTTTTGTTTTTTTTTTTTTTTTTTTTTTCTTTTTAAATTAAATTCCCCTTTTTCTCTTTATTAAAGTTTTGGTTTTTTTTTAGAATTACCATGGGGGGGACTGGTTCCCAAAGCCCTTTAGCATTCTACCTCCGATAAATTTGCCCTCTCTCCTCCTTTTTTCTCTCTCCCTCTCTCCCCCCCTCTCTCTCTCCTCCCCTTTCCCCCCCCCCCCCCCCCCCCCCCCCCCCCCACCCCTCCTCTCTCCTCTCTGGTAAAACCTCCGTGGCCAAGAAAGAAAGGGGCCCTAATTGGCCCCCAGTGTTTCTTTTTACCTGGCTCCTACACCTAATTGCTGTTGGCAATTTTTTTTGCACCTTCCACCTGTCCACCTGTCCTATCTACCATTGTTGTTTTGTGTGGACAGTAGAAAAGAGCCCTGGCTATGTTTCTGCAGTTCCTTTCCCCACTCTGAGGCGGGGGCTGCGGGACTGGGGGAGCAGTGTGGACGGGGAGGGAGGGAAGAGCTGTCCGTTTATTATCAGTAGATCTTTTCCCTGTTCACTAAAGACTTGCCTGCTTGGGCGGTTCCATAGTGGGGTTGTGGGGGGGGGGGTTGGGGGGGGGTTTGGGGGTAGGGGTGGGGTGGGTGGGGGGGAGGGGGTGGGTGGTGAGTGTAGTGGGGGTGGGTGGGTGGGTGGGAGTGATATGCGTGTTTTGTGTGTGTTGTGTGTGTTGGTGTGTGTGTGTGGTTGTTTTAAGTGATATGTGTGTGTGAAGGGGGGGTGTTTGTGTGTGTTTTGTGGGTGTGTGTGTGGTGGTGTGTGTTGTGGGTGTGTTTTGGGGAGTGATAGGTGTGTGGTGGGGAAAAGGAGAGAGAGAGCAAAAGATTGGGGGAAGAGAGAGGAAGAGAGAGGGAGAGAGAGAGAAGAGAGAGAGAGGGGAAGAAGAGTGATAGTGTGGGGTGTTTGTTGTGTGTTGGGGTGGGGTTTGGGTGTGTGTTGTGTGTGACGTTGTTTTGTGTTTTGGTGTGGGGTGTTATGGTGTGGGGTTTTCCCCCTTTGGTGGGGGTTTGGGGGTGAGTGAGGGGTGTGTTGTGCGTGTGTGGTGCGTGATGGGTGTGTGTGTGTGTGGTGTGTGTGTGTGTGTTTGGGCCTTTCGGTTGTTGCCATAAAATGGTCAAGCTCAAAAGAGATATGAACTGTTAACCTTGTCGGAAAACTTAATTGGATTTGCGCATGTCATTTTTGAAAGAAAAAAGGTAAAGGTTCCCATAATCTATTGGTCGAGAGGGCGGGGCGCGAGACCAACTTCTCAAGGGCCCAGCATATTGAAGGGCACCCATTTTCCCTCCTTCAATGCCTTCCCTTTCCCCTGACCCAAAAGGGGCAGGTACCCATTGACATCTGGGGAACTGGGGGACGTACTGAACCCCAAGGCGCGCAAACGGCACCCTCCAACTGGTAAAAAACCCCTTCAAACCCTTTAGCGGGGGGGGAAAAGCGATGCTCTGACTATGGGCTTTTCCCTTTCCAAACAAGGGAAGGGAGAAAGGGAAAATTATTGTTGAGACATGTATCCAAAACATTTTGATTTATTTTTTACCTTTCCTGTATTTTAAATGCTCTTTTCACTTTTTTGTCCTAATTTGTGCCCCTTCATTTTGGAGCCTTTGGGTTGTGATATTTTTCACATCCCCCATCCGCAAGTTGTGGTTTTTTTTAAATTTTCTGTACCCCTTTGGGGGGTTTTTTACTTAAATAAAATCTTTAATCTTGAATCCACTCCCCCCCCCCCCCCCCCCCCCCCCCCCCCCGATATTAGTAAGTGACCTGATCCTAGATGTTCCTGTAAATTAGGAAGAATTCACTTTCCTTTCTGTTTTGATTGCTTTTGTCCACCGGGGGGATGCCAAGGGTCTGTCGTATTAAGGGGGGCCCCACCTTCTGGAAAATCTATGAAAAAATTCCCCTCTTTTCTTTTTCCTTTTGTTTCTGCTTTTTTCCCTTTTTCTTTTGTCCCTCTTTCTTGTCTATTTTTTTTTCCGTTTTGACCATTCTTCTCCCTTTTTTTAAATAAATTTTTTTTTAAAAAATTTTTTTTGGGATTTAAAAAGAAAAGGATTCCTCATAGGCGGACGTTCATTGCGGGGGGTTGATTTGTCGGCGTAACCCAGTGTGACCCATTTTCGCTCATAATATGAACCAACAAAATTTGCTGTTAGAGTTTTGGGCCAAGAATAAGCTGGGTTTTTGTTATTATTCCATTAAACTGTTTCTTGTCTTGGGGCTGGTGTTTTATCTGTGTTAAACAAAGTACTTGCCAGCTTTTAAAACCCTTTTTTGGGGGTTACTTTCAGACGGGGTTCTTGTTTAACGCTTGAGCCAGTAGGGGACAGGAAAAACCCCTTGGGAGCCCCCACGGGCTTTTCATTGTTTTTGGGCCTTCTTCCATCACTGTTGCTCTTTTTTTAAAAGGAAAACCCCCCCCTTATCACCCTCCCCTTCCCCTGCTTTGGCAAAATCTTCTCATTTTCCACACACGTTGTCTCCTTTTCTTTCAAAAAAGGGAGGAAGAAAACAAATAACAAGTTCTGGCAACCCATGTAAAATATTTGTGATGATTTTGATTTGTTTGAACTCCCTGAGAGAGAGAGAGAGCGAGGGGAGAAAGAGAGAGAGAGACATGACAAAACAATGACAATGATAAATTCTTTTATTCGAGGAAAATGAAAAAGCTTCTGGGGGCTTATGAAGAGAGAAGAGAGAGAGAGAGAGAGAGGGGAGAGGAGAGAGAGGAGAGAGAGAGAGAGAAAGAGAAGAGAGAAATGCCAGCCTATTTTTTGAACTGTGATGGAAGATGATTTAATGAAAAAATTGCATTTTCTTTAAAACATGTCAAATCGTTTGCCTTGATCTGTTTCTTTTTTTTTCACCCCCTTTCCCTCCTTTTTTTTTTTTCTGCCTTCTTGGTCCATTCTCCTCCCTTTTTTTTTTTTTCCCCCCCAAAAAGAAAGCTTAAAAATAAAAATTTTTCTGTCCCATGCCTAATCTGAGGGCTGGGCTGGCTTGTCAGGTGATTAAAAAAACTAGCAAGCGCTTTTGCTCACAGTCAGAAACCCAACAGAAAAATTGCCCTGTGTCACATTTTAATGCATCAACCCATGCTGCGTAAATCCCATCCATTTTCCCTCACGGGTTAAATATATTAATAATATAATAAATATATATATATAAAATAATATAATTAATATATATTCAAAATTTTTTTTGTCGAGGTAAGGGAAAAAGCACTCATTGTTTTTTTTCATCCGCCCCCCGGTGTATGCTTTTTTTAAATTTTGTCATCACAAAATGGGCCTACTCTTCTAAAGCGGAACGGGTTTTAAAACGAGTATGGAGTTCTGTTTGTTATTGGATGGGAGCGGTAAAAAAAACTATAAACCCCGGGCCCCCTTTGTAGGGTTTTTAGTTCAAGAAATAAAAAGGGGGTTGCTGGGACGGATGAAAAAAAAGCCAGATGCTTATTTCCCAAACCAAAAAAAAAGAAAATGCGTGTGTTTTTGTTTTTGTTGTATTATAAACCAAGTTCTTTTTAAACCCCAAAAAATTTTAGAAGGTTTTGTTTTCCAAAAAAGAATATTATGGGTATTTTTGCCCTTAATGACACTTTTTTTATCATCTTCAGTCATTTTTTGAATCAGTTTTGCACTTATTTTTGGGATAATTTAGTTTATGAACACTTTTATTTCCAGGATGATGGAGAAGGCCCCACCTTTTTTAAAAAAATTTTTTAATGCAGTCCCCTTTTGTGTTACAGTTTTGTAAATTTTATCCCTGCACCCAAAGCCTACTTTTCGGAAGCGGAACAGGTTTTTCCTGGGCGCAAGGTGTTCTTGTCGCTTTTTTAAAGAACAGGGGTTCAGTTTACGTCCTCCCAAGGCTTGTTTTTCGAACAAGCACAAATAAGTGCCAAATTTGTTTTTGTTGTTGTTGCCTGTCATGATTGGTTGTGCACTTTATGTTGTCGTTTCTTTTTAAGATAAAAATTTAAAAACCCAAGAAGGAGATTATCGATAATAATAATACTTAAGATAATAAAATAAAAATGGTCATGATAAATGGTATAATATAAATATATAAGTAAAAAAAAGATGCTGATGAATGTGATAGTGATATTAACTATACTACTTTCTACTACTACTTTCCATCAACCTCCTCCCTTTTACCCCTACTTCTACTACTACCACTACTACCACCACCACACACCCCCTTTCTAACTACTACCACTCCCCCTCCTCCTTAGCTACTACAATGACTACTACTGGCTGTACTACACTAGACTACTATCTGCTGCTGCCTACATAATAATAATAAAAATGTATGGAATTTAATAGCGTTTAATCTGTAAAGCAAAAAACAAAAACCTCAATTTCATTTCAACCCCTTTAAGTCACGCGATTTTTCTGTAAAAATTTTTGGGTGCTCTCCCTGGGGGGGAGCAGGAAGCGCGTCGCCACAAAGGCAGCGCCCCCTTTTTTTTTTTTTTTAGCGCAACTGTATTTGTTTCCCCCCGAGGGTTTTTTTTTAAAAATTTTTTTCCAGGGACAACTCCTTTTTGCCCCGGGGCCCTTTTTCGGCGCTAAAAATTACGTGTAACACACGGGGGACCTTGTTTATCGTCCATCCCCAAAAATAGCGCCCCCACCCCATCTGGTTAATGGGTGGGGGGAAAATTTCGGGCCAAAAGGTACAACCCCTGCAAAACTTCGAACCCGGAATTTTCGCTTTTTAGACAGGGGGTTTCCTCTAAAAACCCCGTCCACAAAATACTACTACTAACTAGGGAAAACTCACTTTTCCCTTTTGATGATAAGATAAAACTTTCCCCAAAAAAAATTTTTTTGTTCTGTTCTCGTTGCTTTAAAAAAAAAATCCCCCCGTTTCATAGATTACAATAATGATTTTTTTGTAACTGTTACATCAAGATAATGATAGAAAGCATGGCAGATGACTGTCTGGGGTCTGTGAATTGGGTTTTTTTTCTAGTTAAAAAACCATGGTTCGTTGGGGTCCCTTCCCAAGGTCCCCTTTGAATGGGCCAATAAACCCAATCCCTTGTCATTGTCCTCTTTTTGTTTGCTTTCAAGTCGTTGTCTGTCTTCTCTTTTTCCCCCCCCCTTCCTCCCTTTCTCACACACACCCCCACCCAAAACAAAGTAGTTTTAAAAGTACACCTTATTTCCATCAATGAAAACCCAAAAATGAATGAAATGTGTAGTTCATAAACTACACATAAATTTTCTGACATACACGCGGGGGAGAACATAAAACACCCAAAGTACGGTGTGGAACACATACACACACACATCACACCACAAAAAAATACTCACTTACACATTCATTTTCAACACAACTATTTCAAACTATACATTCTTTAGGGAAAACCCCCCCCACCCCCACCAATCCAACATATTGGAACTACAATGACAAATTTCCCCAAAATTACTCATTTTTTCAAAAATTATTTTATTTTTTTTATAAAATCTCAATATTAAAAGTTCAAAACCCGACGCAAAACCTTTGGGATAAGCTTTGAAGCAGAAAGTTGAGAAAAATGTTTGCCTCCTTTACAAGTTTTCAGTCTTTAAACCCTTTAAGGGGCAAAGGGGTGATGTCCCTTTAAAAGTCTTTTGTCCTTAAGTGGGGTTTAAAACCTTCAACGCTGAACCAAGTCCAGACATAATGTGAATTATTTTTAAACTACTGGGCACACTGTTTAAATAAAAAACACATGAAAACCAACCCCTACAAACCAATCAAATTTATTGTTTTATAACCCCCCCCCCCCCCCCCCCCCCCCACCAAAAAAAACCCCGAATAAAAACCCTTTTAAATTAAAGGGAAAAATACCCCCACCGTCCCCCCCCTTTTATCCCCAAAATCCAACCCCCCCCAATAAAATAGGAATTAAAAAACACCATTAAACCCCCCCAAAACAACCCCCCCCACAACCCCCCCCCCCAACTAATCCCTTTCCCCTTTAAAATCCAGTTTAAAAAACAAAAATAGCCGCCTTAAATTAAATGGAAAGAGTCCTCCCCTCCCAACACCCAATGGGCTTTAAAATATTTTTTCAATTTTTTAAAAAATTTACTCTTGCATTGATACCTAACCCACCGGGGAAAAAAACCATTTTCGGGAAAATCCCCAAAAGGAAATTTTCTTTTGGGGAGATTTTGGCTGGGTTCCCTGGTTATAAAATGATCCCCCTAATTTTACACCCTTTGGGGGTTCTTTCAGACCCGGGGTTTTGCATTTTACGCTTGAGCCCTGAAAGGAAAACCCCTTTAAAACCCCTTTTCTTTTTTTCCTGGCTTCCCTTACTACTTTGGCAAAGAAAAATTTTGGTTTTTTTTGGTTTTTTGTTTTATAAAGTTTTTGGGTTTTAAGGGGTTTTCCCTTTTAAACCCTTTTTTTAAAATTTTTATTTTAATCCGAAAAAGAGAAAAGGGAAAAAACAAAACTTTTAAAGGGGGAAAAAACCAAAAAGGGGAAAAAAAAAAACAGGGAAAAAATTAATTTTTTTTCATTTTTTTTTTAAAAAAATTTTTTTCAAAATTTTTGGTTCCTTTTATTTTTGGGAAAAATAAGAAAAAAACAAAAATTTCTCTAAAGGAATGTTTTTATGTTTTTTGAATGTTAATTCCCCCAAAAAGGAAAAAAAAAAGGAGAAAAAAAAGGGGGAAAAATAAAAAATAAAAAAGAAAAAACACAAAAAACCAGAAAACCCGCCAACTAATTTTTTTAAAAAAGGACAGGAAAACCACTTAAGGAAGCTGCATGTGTGCTTTTCATCATCCTTGGTCTTCTTCCAGTTACTGTTGCTCTGGTTTTCAAAGGAAAACATCCCCTATATCAGTCCTCCCCTTCCTCCTGCTTTGGCAAATCCTCTCAGTTGTTCCAGGCTACATGTTGTCTCCTTGTTACTTTCAGAACTGAAGGAAGAGACGCAGAACAGGTTTCTGGCAACCCAGTAGATGAAAATATTTGTGATGATTTTGATTTGTTTGAACTCACTGAGAAAAAGAGAAAGAGGAGAGAGAGAGAGAGAGAGAGAGAGAGAGAGAGAAGAGAGAAGAGAGAGAGAGAGAGAGAGAGAGAGAGACAGACAGACAGACAGACAGACAGACAGACAGAGAGAAAACTTGCCAGCACTAATTTATTTGAACTGTGATAGTGAAGATGATTTAGATGAGAAGAAATTGACCTCTTCTTTTAAAGCATGTCAGATCTGTGTTGCCTTTGTGGGACATATGTGTGACAAACAGGTGAAGATGACACACCAAAACACCACATGTATGTTACTAGTAGAGTTGTAATGGTTTAACCTCTGCATAGTGTTTTGTGATACTCAAATCAACACAGTTTCTTACTGCAAGTGTTGAGGACAATTAATTTGGCATACAGCTGTGCTTTGATGATGACAGCAAGGACACAGAGAGGTGTTGTGTGATGGGATGTTTCCCTTCAGTATAAGACAGCAAGAGGGAAGGAAGTCACATAGATCTGTGAGGACAAGCCTGTGTTGTCAGCTTCAGTTGTACACTTAGTTGTCTGTCTGTCTGTCTATATGTTGTTGTTTTGTTTGTGTGTGAGGCAGTACTGTCCTCTGTTTTATCTCCATGTATCCTCCTATGGGCATGCCGGGGGCCTGTCAGTAGAAATAACATCCCCCCCTTCTGGAAATTCTGTGCTAGGAATTCCCTCTTTTTTTTTTATATCCGTCTCTCTGTTTCTGCCTTGTCCCTTTGCTTCCTGTCACCTTCTTCTTGTCTATTTTCTGCCTTCTTGGTTCATTCTCCTGCCTTTTGTCCACACAGAAAGACTTAAAATATAATAATTCTGTCCCATGCCGAAGTCTGATGTGCTGGGCCTGGCTTGTCAGGCGCTTAACAGCTGCGCAGCACATTTTTCGCTCATATGTCAGATAACAGTAGTTACTGTCTGAGTGTATGAGGAAGAAGAGTTCGCCCTGTGTCACACTTTAATGCATCAAGCCATGCTACTGTCAATGCCATGCCATATTCCTACACAGATATATATATTTTATTTTATTCTTTTATTTCGAGGATAATGAAATAAGTGCTCAGTACTCTTTTTTACATGCAGTCCCCTATGTATGCAGTTTTGTAAATGTTGTTATCTGTTCCCACCAGCACACAATGGCCTACTTTTCCAGAAGGTGGAATGGGTTTTGATGTGGGCGCAAGGTGTTGTGTGTGCGTTTTCAAAGAACATGGGGCTTCAGTTTATAGTCTCATCTGAAGGACTTAGTTTATGTTGAATGAGCACAATATAAGTGCTAAGCTTCTTGTTGTTGTTGTTGTTGTTGTTGCTCTGATCATGTATTGTGTTGTGCATTTGTGATGTTCTCTTTTCTTTGAAGATAAATATTTAAACCAAGAAGGAGATAGTAGTCATGATAATAATACTTTAGATAATAATAACAATGGTCATGATAGATGGCAATAATAAAGGTAATAGCAGTAATGCTAATAATAATAGTGCTGATGATAGTTGTGATAGTGATGGATGATATTACTACTACAACTACTACCACCACCACTACTACTACTACTTTTACAACTACTACCACTCCTCCTCCTCCTTATACTACTACTGCTACTACTACAACTACTACTACCACCACCACTACTACCACTACTACTACGACCTCTCCTCCTCCTCCTTATTCTACTACTACTACTACTACTGCTGCTACTACTACTACGACGACGACTACTACTGCTGCTGCTGCTGCTACTACTACTACGACTACTACTACTTCTCTTATGATGATATAGATAAAACTTCACTACAAAATGTCTTGTTCGTTGTTTTCTGCTTGAAAAAAAATCCCACAGTTATCATAGATTACAATAATTATCTCTGTTGTAACTGTTAAATCACCATAATGATAGAAAGCATGGCATGATGACTGGGGTGTTGTGAATTGGGTTTTTCTTCTGAGTTAAATAACCATGTGTTCTGTTCCCTTCCCAAGGTCCCCTTGTAAAGGGGCACAATCAACCAGTCCATTGTCATTGTCTCTCTTTGTGTTTGCTTGCCAGTCTGTCTGTCTGTCTGTCTGTGTCCTCCCCCTCTCTCTCTTACTCACACAAACACACACGGATAGTTTTTATAAAGTACACCTTTATTACCATACAAATGAAGACCAGACAATGAATAAAGTGTGTAGTTGCATAAATGTACACATAATTATCTGACATACACAGGTGGGCAGAACATAGACAGCACCCAAAGTACAGGTGATGGTGCACACATACACACACACTCACACCTACACACTAATCACTCACATTTACACATTCATTACAACCCAAAAATATTTCAAACTATACATTCTTTAAAGAAAACCTCCCCCCCCCTCATTAACCAATCCAACATATTGAACTACAAGTGACTATTGCCCCAAAGCTACTCAGTTGTCAACATTATATTATATTATTTTTTTTTAAGTCTCAATATTAAAGCATGTTCTAAACCAGACAGGCAAGACCTTGGCATAAGCTTTGAAGACAGAAAGTCTGCAGGAAAGATGTTTGCCACCTTTTGGCAACTCTTTCAGACAGGCTAGGTGTGATGTCCTTAAACGATCTTCTTGTCCTTAAAGTGGATTAAAGCCTTCAACTGCTGAACCCAGTCCAGACATAACTGTGAATTATTTTTAAACTACTGAGCACATCGTTTTATATCAACACACATGAAAACACAACCCAGTACAATCCAATCCAATCCTATTGTTTATATCATCCCCCCCCCCCTAATAAAAAGAATATTACAAAAGTACAACCATTCAAAACTGCAAAGGTACAACGAGTAGGCCTAAATCACAACTTTCTCCAGAAAACCTGCAGCTTTACACACACGCTCACAAAGGCAATAAGAATCGTCAGTTTTGGAATTCAGATCTTTGAATTTGCAGTCTGTGCATTGACAGCCCACCTGGTGAAGGAAAGGTCAAGGTCAGTTTCCACAGGAAGTTTCCAGACCCAGGGAGGAGTTGTTCTCATCTCTGCTGAGCCTTTTCCCTTTAGGACAATAACTAGTTAATGACACAATAGGGGGCCTATAAATTGAAGTGGAAGAGAGTCCCTCCCCTACCCTTAGGTTACACCCAAAAGTTAGCTTCTGGTACTTTTCCCTCAAAACTTAGGACAATATGAACAAATTTGGTAGGTTTGTGGCTGGTGTTTTCATCTGTGTTGACACAAAGAGACATGCTCAGCTGTTTACATCTCCTTTGGGGTTACTTTCAGACAAGGTTGTGCAGTTGAACATCTTGAGCCAGTAGAGGACAGGAAAACCACTTCAGGAAGCCCCATGTGTGCTTTTCATTGTCCTTGTTCTTCACCTTTGCTCTGGTTTTCAAAGAAAAACATCCCCTATATCAGTCCTCCCCTTCCTCCTTAGTTGTTCCAGGCTACACGTTGTCTGCTTGTTACTTTCAGAACTGGAGGATGAAGACGAAGAACAGGTTTCTGACAACCCAGTAGATGAAAATACTTGTGATGATTTTGATTTGTTTGAACTCACTAAAGAGAGAAAGAGAGGGAGACAATGACACAGAGGAGAGAGAGAAAAGAAGAGAGAGAGAGGGGAGAGAGAGAGAGAGAGAATGACAGAGAGAAGAGAGAGAGTGACAGAGAGAGAGAGAGGGACAAATGACAAATGAAAAATGAAAAATTCTTTTATTTCGAGGATAATGAATAAGCACACATGTGCTTTTTTACATCCAGTCCCCGCCCGTTAGGATGCATCTTAATAATAATAACCCAATACTTATACAGTCTCACAATTAAAAACAAGGGGAAAATAACCTTTTCAAAAACAGCTCCCCCCCAAACACCCCCCCTCCCCTCCCGCCAAAGCAAGCAAATAAAAGAAAACCCTAAAAATACCCCACCCCCCAAAAACCCTAACCAAAACAAAAAAACAAACAAAAGAGAAGGAAAACCAAACCAACAAAAGATGTAAAAAGAGAAAAACAGACAACAACAACAAGAACAAGAACAAGAAACAACAACAGAGGCCAAGAAAAATAACACAACCAAACTTAATAAGTCATAAAGATAAACTCTACACATTGCCAAATGGTACACTACTTGTTAAAAATAATTGTAAGATATTGAAATAGGGCACTCATTAAAACTTAATTTACAGGAGAGAGAGGAGAGAAAAGAGAGAGAACAATGACAATGACAAGGCAATGACAATGACAAATTCTTTTATTTCGAGGATAAGAATAAGCACACATGTGCTTTTTTTACATCCAGTTCCCCCGCCCGTAAGGGATACATCTTAATAATAATAATAACCCAATATTATACAGTCTCACAATAAAGAACAAGGAAATAACCCTTTTCCCAAAACAGCTCCTCCAACAACCACCCCCCCCCCCAAAGCAAGCAAAAAAAAGAAAACCCTAAAAATACCCCCCCCCCCCCCCCCCCACACCCCCAAAGAAACCCTAACCAAAACAAACAAAAAAAGAAAAGAAAAACCAAAACCCAATGGAAGAAGAAAAAAAAAGAGAAAAACAGACAAACAACAAACAACAAGAACAACAACAGAGCCAAGAAAATAACACAACAACTTAATACCTCATAAAGATAAACATCTACACATTGTCAAATGGTACACACACTTGTTACAAATAACTATAAGATATTGAAATAGGGCACTCATTAAAACTTAAGTACAGAGGCAAGTCCAATAAAGTATTGAAAATATATAAAATATAAATCCTTCATCAGGATACACTATGACTAAAGCAAGACGATAAAAGGTGAGAGAGAGACAGAGACAGAGAGACAGAGTGTGTGTGTGTGTGTATTTCAGAGAGAGAGAGAGAGAGAGAGGGGAGAACTTGCCAGCATTTATTTTTTTGAACTGTGATAGTGAAGATGATTTAGATGAGAAAAATTGCACCTCTTCTTCAAAGCATGTCAGATCTGTGTTGCCTTTGTGGGACATATTGTGACAAAGGGGTGAAGATGACACACCAAAACACCACATGTATGTCACTAGTAGAGTTGTTTAAAGGTTTAATGTCTCATCAGTGTTTTGTGATACTCAAAACAGCACACTTCTCACTGCAAGTGTTAAGGGACAATTAGTTTGGTATACAGCTGTGCTTTGATAATGACAGCAAGGACACAGAGAGGTGTTGTGTGATGGGATGTTTCCCTTCAGTATAAGACAGCAAGAGGGAAGGAAGTCACATAGATCTGTGAGGACAAGCCTGTGTTGTCAGCTTCAGTTGTACACTTAGTTGTCTGTTTGCATGTTGTTGTATTTTGTGTGTATGAGGCAGTACTGTCCTCTGTTTTATCTCCATGTATCCTCCTATGGCATGCCGGGGCCTGTCAGTAGAAATAACATCCCACCTTCTGGAATTCTGTGCTGGAATTCCCTTTATTTTTTGTATATCCTCTCCTCTGGTTTTCTGCCTTGTCCCTTTGGCTTCCTGTCACCTTCTTTGTCTATTTTCTGCCTTCTTGGGTTTATCTCTCCTTTTTTTGTCCACACAGAAAGACTTAAAATATAATAATTCTGTCCCATGCCGAGTCTGATGTGCTGGGCCTGGCTTGTCAGGCGCTTAACAGTTGCGCAGCACATTTTTCGCTCATATGTCAGATAACAGTAGTTGCTGTCTGAGTGTATGAGGAAGAAGAGTTCACCCTGTGTCACACTTAATGCATCAAGCCATGCTACTGTCAATGCTATGCCATATTCCTACACAGGGATATATATTTTTATTTTATTTTATTCTTTTATTTCGAAGATAATGAAATAAGTGCTCAGTGCTTTTTTTTACACGCTGTCCCCTGTGTATGCAGTTTTGTAAATGTTGTTATCTGTTCCCACCGGCACACAATGGCCTACTTTTCCAGAAGGTGGAATGGGTTTTGATGTGGGCGCAAGGTGTTGTGTGTGCGTTTTCAAAGAACATGGGGCTTCAGTTTATAGTGTCATCTGAAGGACTTAGTTTATGTTGAACGAGCACAATATAAGTGCTAAGCTTCTTGTTGTTGTTGTTGTTGCTCTGATCATGTATTGTGTTGTGCATTTGTGATGTTCTCTTTTCTTTGAAGATAAATATTTAAACCAAGAAGGAGATAGTAGTCATGATAATAATACTTTAGATAATAATAATAATGGTCATGATAGATGGCAATAATAAAGGTAATAGCAGTAATGCTAATAATAATAATGCTGATGATAGTTGTTATAGTGATGGATGATTATACTACTACAACTACTACCACCCCCACTACTACTACTACTTTTACAATACTACCACTCCTCCTCCTCCTTATACTACTAAGCTACTACTACAACTACTACTACCACCACCACTACTTACCACTTCTACTACTACTTCTACCACTCCTCCTCCTCCTTATTAATACTACTATGACTACTACTTTCTGCTGCTACTACTACTACGACTACTACTGTGTGCTTTCTACTACTACTCGAATTCTACTACTTCTCTTATGATGATAAGATAAAACTTCAAATACAAAATGTCTTGTTGTTGTTCTCTGCTTGAAAAAAAATCCCACAGTATCATAGATTACTATAATTATCTCTGTTGTAACCCTTAAATCACCATAATGATGGAAAGCATGGCATGATGTCTGGGCTGGGTTTTGAATTGGGTTTTCTTCTGATTTTTAAAAAACCATGTGTTCTGTTCCCTTCCCAGGGTCCCTTGTGAAGGGGCACAATAAAACCAATCCATTGTCATTGTCTCTCTTTGTGTTTGCTTGCCAGTCTGTCTGTCTCTCTGTGTCCTCCCCCCTCTCTCTCTTACTCACACAAACACACACCGATAGTTTTTATAAAGTACACCTTTATTTCCATACAAATGAAGACCAGACAATGAATAAAGTGTGTAATTGCATAAATGTACACATAATTATCTGACATACACAGGTGGGCAGAACATAGACAGCACCCAAAGTATAGGTGATGGTGCACACATACACACACACACAATCACCACTCACATTTACACATTCATTACAACAGGACTATTTCAAACTATACATTCTTTATGAAACCTCTCCCCCCTCATCAACCAATCCAACATATTCGCAACTACAAGTGACTATTACCCCAAAGCTACTCAGTTGTCAACATTATATTATATTATTTTTAAAAAGTCTCAATATTAAAGCATGTTCTAAACCAGACAGGCAAGACCTTGGCATAAGCTTTGAAGACAGAAACATGCAGGGAGATGTGGATAGAAGAAAGTTTGCAGGAAAGATGTCTGCCCCCTTTTGGCCACTCTTTCAGTCTTTACCTTAAGGGGGCTAGGTGTGATGTCCTTAAACGATCTTCTTGTCCTTAAAGTGGATTAAAGCCTTCAACTGCGTGAACCCAGTCCAGGCATAAGGTGAATTATTTTTAAACTACTGAGCACATCGTTTTATATCAACACACATGAAAACACAACCCAGTACAATCCAATCCAATCTTATTGTTTATATCCCCCAGTCCCCCCCTAATAAAAAGATATTACAGAAGTAAAACCATTAAAAACTGCAAAGGTACAACGAGTAGGCCTACATCACAACTTTGTCCAGAAAATCTGCAGTTTCACCCCGAATCGCACACGCTCACAAAGGCAATAAGAATCGTCAGTTTTGAAATTCAGATCTTGAATTTGCAGTCTGTGCATTGACAACCCACCTGGTGAAGGAAAGGTCAAGGTCAGTTTCCACAGGAAGTTTCCAGACCCAGGGAGGAGTTGTTCTCATCTCTGCTGAGCCTTTCCCCTTTAGGACAATGGCCAGTTAATGACACAATAGCTGGCCTATAAATTGAAGTGGAAGAGAGTCCCTCCCCTACCCTTAGGTTACACCCAAGGGTTAGCTTCTGGTACTTTTCCTTCTATTTTTACATAAATGTCACTCTTGCATTCTACTGCAGATATGTCATCCACAAAAATAAAAACCACTTTTTCGTGAAAGACTAGCCCCTGACTCAAAACTTAGGACAATATGACCAAATTTGGTAGGTTTGTGGCTGGTGTTTTCATCTGTGTTGACACAAAGTGACGTGCTCAGCTGTTTACATCTCCTTTGGGGTTACTTTCAGACAGGGTTCTATAGTTGAACGAGCCAGTAGAAGACAGGAAAACCACTTCAGGAAGCTGCACGTGTGCTTTTCATCATCCTTGGTCTTCTTCCAGTCACTGTTGCTCTGTTTTCAAAGGAAAACATCCCCAACATCAGTCCTCCCCTTCCTCCTGCTTTGGCAAATCCTCTCAATTGTTCCAGGCTACACGTTGTCTCCTTGTTGCTTTCAGAACTGGAGGAAGAAGACGCAGAACAGATTTCTGGCAACTGAGTAGATGAACATATTTGTGATGATTTTGATTTGTTTGAACTCACTGAGAGAGAGAGAGAGAGAGAGAGAGAGAGAGAGAGAGAGAGAGAGAGAGAGAGAGAGAGAGAGAGAAACTTGCCAGCACTAATTTATTTGAACTGTGATAGTGAAGATGATTTAGATGAGAACAAATTGCACCGCTTCTTTCAAAGCATGCCAAATCTGTGTTGCCTTTGTGGGACATATTTGTGACAAACAGGTGAAGATGACACACCAAAACACCACATGTATGTCACTAGTAGAGTTGTAATGAGTTAAGGTCTGCATCGTGTTTTGTGATACTCAAATCAACACACTTTCTCACTGCAAGTGTTGAGGACAATTAATTTGGTATACAGCTGTGCTTTGATGACGACAGCAAGGACACAGAGAGGTGTTGTGTGATGGGATGTTTCCCTTCAGTATAAGACAGCAAGAGGGAAGGAAGTCACATAGATCTGTGAGGACAAGCCTGTGTTGTCAGCTTCAGTTGTACACTTAGTTGTCTGTCTGTTTGCATGTTGTTTTGTTTGTTTTTGTGTGTGTGAGGCAGTACTGTCCTCTGTTTTATCTCCATGTATCCTCCTATGGGCATGCCGGGGGGCCTGTCAGTAGAAATAACATCCCCACCTTCTGGAAATTCTGTGCTAGGAATTCCCTCTTCTTTAAAATTTATTTTATCCCTCTCTCTGCTTCTGCCGTGATCCTTTTCTTCTTGTCACCACCTTCCCGTCTATTTTCTGCCTTCTTGGTCCATTCTCCTGCCTTTTGTTCCCACAGAAAGACTTAAAATATAACAATTCCGTCCCATGCAGAAGTCTGATGTGCTGGGCCTGGCTTGTCAGGCGCTTAACAGCTGTGCAGCACATTTTCGCTCATATGTCAGATAACAGTATTTGCTGTCTGAGTGTATGAGGAAGAAGAGTTTGCCTTGTGTCACACTTTAAAACATCAAGCCATGCTACTGTCAATGCAATGCCATATTTCTACACAGGGATCTATCTATCTATGTCTCTCTCTCTCTCTCTCTCTCTCTCTCTCTCTCTCTCTCTCTCTCTCTCTCTCTCTCTCTCTCTCTCTCTCTCTCTCTCTCGCTCTCTCTCTCTATATATATTAATTACTTTATTCTTTTATTTCAAGGATATTGGAATAAGCCCACATGTGCTTTTTTCATCCAGTTCCTGTGTGTATGCAGTTTTGTTTATTTTGTCATCACAAAATGGCCTACTCTTCTGAAAAGCGGACCAGGTTTTAACGAGATATGGATGTTCTGTTTGTTATTGGATGGTAGAGTGTAAAAATACTATAACCCTGGCACCCCTTTTGTAGTTTGTAGTTCAAGAAATAAAAGAGTAGTTGCTGGGACTGGATGAAAAAAAGCACATGAGTGCTTATTGCATTATCCTCAAAATAAAAGAATATGCATGTGTTTTTTGTTTTTGTTGTAAGATATACATTATTATTATTATTATTATTATTATTATTATTATTATTATTATTATTATTATTATTATTATTATTAAGATATAACCAAGTATACTTTTCACCCAGAAAATTGTAGCAAGCTTTTGTTACCAAAAATGGATATTATGGGTACTTTTGCCTTGTAATGGCACTTTGTATCATCTTCAGTTATTGCTTGAATCAGTCTTGTGCATTATTTTGGTATACTTTAGTTTATGAACACTTTTATTTCCAGGATAATGGAATAAGCGCTCAGTCCTTTAAAAAAAAATTTTAAGGTGCAGTCCTCTTGTGTATGCAGTTTTGTAAATGTCATCTGTTCGCCAGCACACAATGGCCTACTTTTCTGGAAGGTAGAACGGGTTTTGATGTGGGCACTAGGTGTTCCATGTGCGTTCTCAAAGAACACGGGGCTTTAGTTTATAGTCTCATCCCAAGGACTTAGTTTATGTTGAACAAGCACAATATGTGTCAAGCTTCTTGTTGTTGTTGCTCTGATCATGTATTGTGTTGTGCATATGTGATGTTGTGTTTTCTTTGAAGATAAATATTCAAACCAAAAAGGAGATAGTAGTCATGATACTAATAATTATAATAATTATAATAATAATAATAATGGTCATGATAGATGGCGATAATAAAAGTTAATAATAGTAATACTACAACTACTACCACCACCACTACTACTACTACTACTACTTTTACAACTACTACCACTCCTCCTCCTCCTTATACTACTACTGCTACAACTACTACTACCACTTCTACTACTACTACTACTCTTCCTCCTCCTTATTCTACTACTACGACTTCTACTGCTGCTGCTACTACTACTACGACTACTACTACTGCTGTTGCTGCTACTACTACTACGACTACTTCTCTTATGATGATATAGATAAAACTTCACAACAAAATGTTTTGTTCGTTGTTCTCTGTCTGCTTGAAAAAACAATCCCACAGTTATCATAGATTACAATAATTATCTCTGTTGTAACTGTTAAATCATGATAATATAGAAAGCATGGCATGATGACTGTCTGGGCTGCTGTGAATTGGGTTTTTCTTCTGAGTTAAATAGCCATGTGTTCTGTTCCCTTCGCAGGGTCTCCCTGTGAATGGGCACAATAAACCAATCCATTGTCTCTCTTTGTGTTTACTTGCCCATCTGTCTGTCTATATCTCTGTCCTCCCCCCTCTCTCTCTTACTCACACAAACACACACCCATAGTTTTTATAAAGTACACCTTTATTTCCATACAAATGAAGACCAGACAATGAATAAAGTGTGTAGTTGCATAAATGTACACATAATTATCTGACATACACAGGTGGGCAGAACATAGACAGCACCCAAAGTACAGGTGATGGTGCACACACACATACACACACTCACACCTACACTAAATCATTTTGATTAGACTATGAACAGAGACCACATGTGCAGACGTAGGCATGTTTCATTTTGAAAATCCATCCTACTTTTTTAGATGAAATGGCCAGCCATGGCTGATTGATGACACAAACATGCCCAGCATGCTCTCTAAGACCTGGAGAGGAATGGACTCCACAATGTTAATGTGTCCAAGACGTACTGCCCATAAAATTCAGGGCACTGCACTATAACAATCTAAAGGTCTCAGGAGGTCATTAAGTCATTTGAATATTATTGCATAAACTCTGACATCCCAGAGATTGACTTGTTTTGCTATACTCTTCCGTGTCATCTGAAGACGAACAAATCTTTTGATTTTCCCCCTTCTTTAAGGCTAGTATATTGTTAATTTTTCCTTTCTTGAGATTTTTACTCTTATACACACACACACTCACACACACTCACACACACACACACACACACACACTGGATTACGTTTTTGTTTAAATTGAGATTACGTTCTTGTTCAACCTGAGAATTATTTGCACTTTTACAACCCTGTTACCATATTAGAACTTGTACAAAAGCTAATACTCTTTATAATGATAAAAACTTGTCCCTTTAACATTTTACAGTGGAACTGTAGATCTATGTCAACAAATCTACCATATCTGATTCAGCATCTTGCATCGTTCAGATCTGAGGTTTTAGTCTTACAGTCTTTAAACACTACTAGAAATAGACTGCCAAATCTGAAAAATTACTATTATCCACCAATCCATGAAGTTGTTGCAAACGATGCTGAAAAGATTCGGGCTGCCATCTATGTGCATAAAGGAATAAAGTATAATGTATGTACCTCGCCAGTGGCCACTAATGTACCAAATCTTACACTCTTGTGCTGCATGCATAAAAATCACCAAATCATAGATCTTAACGTTGTTTCGGTATATTTGCCTAAAGGCCCCAATGACATCAACACAGAATGGTTACGTACATTGCCAGAATCTAAAAATAAATGGTTAATATGTGGGGATTTCATGCACACTCCCCTTTCCTGGATAAAGAATGTACATCAGTAACCAATAATCGATTTATTGAAAACATTATCGATTCATATCTTTTTCTACTTAATGATGGTAATGTTACAAGAATCCCAGATGTTTCGAATCAAAGACCTAGTGCTTTAGATCTATCTTTCATTTCTCCATCACTTGTTTCCAACTGTAACTGGAAATAGAAGGTGATACTTTAGGAAGTGATCAATTTCCAATTGCTATCACTCTTAATTATGATTCTTCAGAATATGACTTAGAAAAAGATGTTATCCCAAAGTATAATTATCGTTATGCTGACTGGAATAAGTTTAAAGATATTTTGATACAGATAAATAGTGAAAATATTAAAAGCTATGATATTAATACCTTTTATGCCAATTTTAAAAAGTTTGTACTGCAAGCAGCTGATAGCTCTATCCCTAAGTATTCACCCATGAAATCGAAAAAGCATTCCGGAAATATATGGTGAATCCTTCAATGTCAAAAAGTTGTGAATGACAAAAAGCTGCTTATAAAGTAAATTTAAGAAATAAAAACGTCAGAAAATCATTTTCTTATGAAAAAGGCAAAATTGCTTTGTAATAAAACCGTTGAACAAAGCAAACATCAGTTTTGGTCCTCCTTTTGCTTTCAAGAAGTTAACACTTATAATGATATGCAAAAGGTGTGGAGTAAATTTAAAGATATGAAAAGTGGGGTTAGGCTTCCTAACTGTCCCATTAAGATTAAAGACAAGGAAATTCCATCTAATTCAGAGAAAGCTAAATCATTTATAGAAATGTTTACAGACACAATGAGTGATAAAAGTCTTTCAGAAATATGCAAAGTATATAGAAATAAAGAAGCACAGAAAGACATGTATAAAGACCCTGTGGGAGATAATAATCATTACGTCAATGCTCCCCTAACATTGCAAGAGCTTAAAAATGCTCTCCTATCTCTTGGAACAAAAAGAACATCCGTTGGTATTGATGCTATTATCAAGTGAATTGTAAAACAGCTGCCAAAAATGGATAATGTTATTACTAGAATTATTTCAAAGTTGCTGTCTCAAGGGGTCATTCCAAGCATATGGAAACATTCCATTTTAGTGCCAGTCCCAAAGCAGGGTAAACCTAAAATGATAAAAACAGTTACAGACCTATCGCGTAACCTCTCACACAGGAAAACTTATGGAAAAAATAATTTTAAACCGACTAATGCATTATTGCGATAAAAACAAAATAATCCCCATTAGCCAGCAGGTTTTCGAAAAGGTAGATGCACAGCAGATCATCTGATTAAACTCAGTACGCATATTAAACACCAATTTGCTAGTAGAAAAATGGCTTGCCACCTTTTTGATATAAAAGAAAGCATATGATCAGGTCTGGCATAAACGATTACTATATAAACTAAAAACTATTGGCTTATTCTGGTAATATGTTTCATTATATTAAAGCATTTCTCTCAGAAAGATGTATGCAGGCCAAAGTTGGAAATTCCTATTCTACTTTACGGTTTCCAACAATGGGTATTCCACAGGGATCAGTTATCGCTCCACACTTTTCAATATTCTTCTTTATGATCTCCTCAGTGCCTCTCCAGTAATGCCATCCACGTCCAGTATGCTGATGACATTTGTATGTGGATGAATGTTACGATGAAAAAAGAAAACACCAAAGAGGCATCTAAACTATAAAAAATATGTATCAGCTTGAGCTAAACAAACTTAATGACTACATTTTTGAGAATGGTCTTTCATTGTCTCCTGAAAAGACTAATCTTGTACTTTTCAATAATGGCACTAACCCCCCAGTTCTACCTGTTTTCCAAATAGATGGAAAAGTGTTGGAATATAAAACTTTGGTGAAGTTTTTAGGAGTATATTTTATGTCTACACTAAGTTGGAATTATCACATTGATTATTTAAATACTAAGCTCGGAAAAGTCTTAATCTTTGAAAGTTATTATAAACAAGTGTGGGCTTATGATGTAGCTGTTTTAAAACATTTGGCATTATCTTAGTACGTTCCAGACTCATTTATGCCAGGAAGCATTTTTCAGTGCTCCAAAATATTTATTACAGAAAATGACAAGATTAGACTGCAAGGCTTTTCGATTAGCTCTGGGGGTACCTTTTCATGCATCGTCCATGGGTACCTATAAGGAGATAGGAATTTTGCCATTAGACGATATCGCAACTGGCTGTGCTAAATATCTCTTACGTTGTTCAACACAAGAAACCAATGTGGACAACGAAATTAGTATAAGATCTGATGTCAACTTTCCAAAAAGAGCACATTCTATTCGCTCTGTAACCACAGCTAGAACCTATACTTCTCAATTATTTGATCAAGCAATATAAATCCCACAAAAAATAGCTAAATCAAAGATTCACTCCTCGCCTTGTCCCCCATGGAACTTAAGAGAGCTAATTTTGACGTAAATTATTCCTCTTTAACGAAAAAAGGTAATGAAAATATTCTTAGCGCATCAGTAAAAGAATATATACAAACTACATATCCAAATCATTTAAAAATCTACACAGATGGTTCCCTTTGAACAATAATGAGGCGGGTGCAGCATTTGTCATACCATCTTTGAAAATAGAGAAATCATTTTATGTAGGAAAAAATCGATCTATTTTACAGCTGAATTGTCTGCTATTTGATGGCTTTATATTATCTTTTAGATTTTCCTAAAGACATATTTCAAATACTTTTCTGTGTTGATTCCAGTCAGTCTTACTGCCCTGAGAAACTTCAGTTCAAAAGTGAGACAAGATTTCATAATTGAGATTAGTCATCTAATTCATTTTCTGATGATACAAGGCACTGTGTTACATTTTGCTGGATACCCTCACACACTGTGGTATTTACTTTAATGAAAAAGTGACAGAAAAGCGAAATGTGAGCTGAGCATATGGATGGGTCTTGCATCATAAGTGTTCCTCTATCCATCCATGAGGGCTATAACATGTTACAAAATGCATGTTGGAAACACTTAAAAAGAAACTACAAAGTACCGGTTATTCCGGAGTGAGATGTAGCCCTGTATTATCTTTTGATAAGATCAAATATCGTAATTTACATGAATATAGAAATGTTGTATCTCTTATATACAGGTTTAAGCTCAATGCTTTAGAACAAAATTTTTTAAAAATGCAACATGTATCTGTGGTGAAAATCTTACCAATGATCACATTCTTTTAGGATGCAAGAATCTGAAAAACATCTTACCTGCTTTCCCATCCGTAGCTTACAGCAAGTTCTTAAAGACATTCCATTAATGAAAGATATTGTATTGTCATTAAGCCATACTCCTAATTTCAACTCCTCTGATATAAGGATAGCTTCAAGTTATATGAATTGGAAAGTTGGTATTTTTGCTGTTTTGATGTTTTTTGGGGTGTTTTTTTGTTTTGTTTTTTGTTTTTGTTTTTTTTGTTCCCCCCCCTCCTCCCGAATTCTTGTTTATGCTTGTTTCATAATAGTTATTATTGCGATTGATTAGTTATATGCATACCCCTCCCCCCTACACACACACACACACACACCAAGCACGTGCGCGTGCGCACGCACACACACGGGCACACACGCACAACACACATACACACACTTTCCTGTCTGATATCACTATTTAGTGGAAGGACATTAAACTGAAGAACTACACTCACACCTACACACTAATCACTCACATTTACACATTCATTACATCAGGACTATTTCAAACTATACATTCTTTATGAAACCTCCCCCCCCCCCCCCCCCCCCCATCAACCAAATTTCCAACATATTCAAAACTACAAGTGACTATTGCCCCAAAGTTACTCAGTTGTCAACATTATATTATTTAAAAAAAAAGTCTCAATATTAAAGCATGTTCTAAACCAGACAGGCAAGACCTTGGCATAAGCTTTGAAGACAGAAACATGCAGGGAGATGTGGATAGAAGAAAGTTTGCAGGAAAGATGTCTGCCCCCTTTTGGCCACTCTTTCAGTCTTTACCTTAAGGGGGCTAGGTGTGATGTCCTTAAACGATCTTCTTGTCCTTAAAGTGGATTAAAGCCTTCAACTGCGTGAACCCAGTCCAGACATAAGGTGAATTATTTTTAAACTACTGAGCACATCGTTTTATATCAACACACATGAAAACACAACCCAGTACAATCCAATCCAATCTTATTGTTTATATTCCATCCCGCCCCTTAATAAAAAGATATTATGGAAGTAAAACCATTCAAAACTGCAAAGGAATAATGAGTAGGCCTACATCACAACTTCCTCCAGAAAACTTGCAGTTTTACACACACGCTCACAAAGGCAATAAGAATCCTCAGTTTTGGAATTCATATATTTGAATTTGCAGTCTGTGCATTGACAGCCCACCTGGTGAAGGAAAGGTCAAGGTCAGTTTCCACAGGAAGTTTCCAGACACAGGGAGGAGTTGTTCTTATCTGTGCTGAGCCTTTTCCCTTTAGGACAATGGCCAGTTAATGACACAATAGCAGGCCTATAAATTGAAGTGGAAGAGAGTCCCTCCCCTACCCTTAGGTTACACCCAATGGTTAGCTTCTGGTACTTTTCCTTCTATTTTTATATAATTGTCACTCTTGCTTTCTACTGCACATATAAGTTATCCACAAAAATAAAAACCACTTTTTCATGAAAGACTAGCCCCTAACTCAAATCTTAGGACAATACAAACAAATTTGGTAGGTTTGTGGCTGGTGTTTTCATCTGTGTTGACACAAAGTGATGTGCTCAGCTGTTTACATCTCCTTTGGGGTTACTTTCAGACAGGGTTCTATAGTTGAACGTCTTGAGCCAGTAGAGGACAGGAAAACCACTTAAGGAAGCTGCATGTGTGCTTTTCATTGTCCTTGGTCTTCTTCCAGTCACTGTTGCTCTGTTTTCAAAGGAAAACATCCCCTATATCAGTCCTCCCCTTCCTCCTGCTTTGGCAAATCTTCTCAGTTGTTCCAGGCTACACGTTGTCTCCTTGTTACTTTCAGAACTGGAGGAAGAAGATGAAGAACAGGTTTCTGGCAATCCAGTGGATGAAAATATTTGTGATGATTTTGATTTGTTTGAATTCACTGAGAAAAAGAGACAATGACAATGACAATGACAAATTCTTTTATTTCGAGGATAATGAATAAGCATACATGTGCTTTTTTACATCCAGTCCCCGCCTGTTAGGGATACATCTTAATAATAATAACCCAATACTTATACAGTCTCACAATAAAAACAAGGGGAAATAACCCTTTTCAAAACAGCTCCCCCCCAACAACCCCCCCACCCCAAAGCAAGCAAATAAAAGAAAACCCTAAAAAATACCCCCCCCCCTTCACCTCCACCCCCCCAAAAAAACCTAACCAAAACAAACAAACAAACAAAAGAGAAAGAAAAACCAAACCAACAGAAGAAGATAAAAAGAGAAAAACAGACAAACAACAACAACAAGAACAACAACAGAGCCAAGAAAAATAACACAACCAAACTTAATAAGTCATAAAGATAAACATCTACACATTGTCAAATGGTACACATACTTGTTACACATAACTATAAGATATTGAAATAGGGCACTCATTAAAACTTAAGTACAGAGGCAAGTCCAATAAAGTATCGAAAATATAAAATATGAATCCTTCATCAGGATACACTATAACTATAAGCAAGACGATAAAAGGTGAGAGAGAGACAGAGACAGAGAGACAGAGAGTGTGTGTGTATATTTCAGAGATAATATCCAATATATAATTCCCCAAACAGTATGCGATCCCATCAACACTCATTTTAGATTATATTGGTTTCAAATTATATGTCATGATAATTAAATAAATTTAATACCCATACATCCACACAATAAAAACAAGAAACAAAACAAAGAAGAAATCTAAACCTATACAGTCATTGAGGGAGAGAATATGAGTGAGTGAGTGAGTGAGTGTGTGTGTGTGTGTATGTGTATGTGTGTGTGTGTGTGTGTGTGTGTGTGTGTGTGTGTGTGTGTGGGGGGTGGTGGGGGGGGGGGGGGGGGGGGTCAGGGATAATACTAAATATGTAATACTCACATAGCACACAATCAACACAAACACTTTTTAATTATACTCATACAAATTGAATGTCATGATAATAAAATAAGTGCAATACCCATACACTCACATAATAAAGAGGGGGGAAAAGCCAATGAAGTCATAAAAAGAACATCTACACATTGTAAGTAATAGAAACAAATTCTTTTTTTTCCAGGATAATGAATAAGTACTTATGTGCTTTTTTACATCCAGTCCCCGCCCGTGGGGTCATATTTTCAAACAGTAGAAGGAAAGGGAAAAAACTTTTTTTTTTTTAAAGAAAAAGAGAGAAAAAGAAAAAACAAACAAACAAACAAACAAACAACCCCGGACAAGCAAAAGACAAAATAAACCCCAGAACCCCCCTCAAAAAACACAAACAAAAAACCCAAAAAACAAACAAAAAAACAAAAACAAGAAAGAAAACAGACAAAAAACATCCTCCCAAACAAACAAACAAACAAAAAACAAGAAAAAACAACAACAAACAAACAAATGAGAAAAAAAACATTAAAAAAAAGAAACAAAATAAAACCAACACCCTTCCCCCCTCCACACACACACACACATACATACATACACCAAAACAAAAAACAAACAAACAAAAAACCCAAACAAATCGACAACAAAAAACAAAGAAACAACTACAGCAATAACAACAGAGAGAGAGAGAAAGAGAAAGAAAGACACAGAGAGAGAGAGAGAGAGAGAGAAGAGAGAGAGAGAGAGAGAGAGAGAGAGAGAGAGAGAGAGAGAGAGAGAGAGAGAGAGAGAGAGAACTTGCCAGCACTAATTTATTTGAACTGTGAAAGTGAAGATGATTTAGATGAGGAGAAATTGCACCTCTTCTTTCAAAGCATGTCAGATCTGTGTTGCCTTTGTGGGACATATGTGTGACAAACGGGTGAAGATGACACACCAAAACACCACATGTATGTTACTAGTAGAGTTGTAATGGGTTAAGGTCTGCATTGTGTTTTGTGATACTCAAATCAGCACAATTTCTCACTGCAAGTGTTGAGGACAATTAATTTGGTATACAGCTGTGCTTTGATGACGACAGCAAGGACACAGAGAGGTGTTGTGTGATGGGATGTTTCCCTTCAGTATAAGACAGCAACAGGGAAGGAAGTCACATAGATCTGTGAGGACAAGCCTGTGTTGTCAGCTTCAGTTGTACACTTAGTTGTCTGTCTGTTTGCATGTTGTTGTTTTGTGTGTGTGTGTGTGTGTGTGAGGCAGTACTGTCTTCTGTTTTATCTCCATGTATCCTCCTATGGGCATGCCGGGGGCCTGTCAGTAGAAATAGCACACCCACCTTCTGGAAATTCTGTGCTAGGAATTCCCTCTTTTTAAAAATTTATTTTATCCCTCTCTTTCTTTCTGCCTTGATCTTTTTCTTCTTGTGACCTCCTTTTCGTCCCTTTTCTGCCTTCTTGGTTCATTCTCCTGCCTTTTGTCCCCACAGAAAGACTTAAAATATAACAATTCTGTCCCATGCCGAAGTCTGATGTGCTGGGCCTGGCTTGTCAGGCACTTAAGGGCTGGGCAGCACATTTTCCCCTCATATGTCAGACAACAGTAGTTGCTGTCTGAGTGTATGAGGAAGAAGAGTTTGCCCTGTGTCACACTTTAATGCATCAAGCCATGCTACTGTCAATGCCATGCCATATTCCTACACAGGGATATATATAACTGTATTATTTTATTTCAAGGATAATGGAATAAGCACTCATGTGCTTTTTTCATCCAGTCCCCGTGTGTATGCAGTTTTGTTAATTTTGTCATCACACAATGGCCTACTCTTCTGAAAAGCTGAATGGGTTTTAACGAGATATGGATGTTCTGTTTGTTATTGGATGGTAGAGTGTAAAAATACTATAACCATGGCACCCCTTTTGTAGTTTCTAGTTCAAGAAATAAAAGAGTAGTTGCTGGGACTGGATGAAAAAAAGCACATGAGTGCTTATCCCATTATCCTCAAAATAAAAGAATATGTGTGTTTTGTTTTTGTTTTTGTTGTAAGTTATAACCAAGTATACTTTTCACCCAGAAAATTGTAGCAAGCTTTTGTTACCAAAAATGGATATTATGGGTACTTTTGCCTTGTAATGGCACTTTGTATCATCTTCAGTTATTGCTTGAATCAGTTTCAAATTCAAATTCAAATTCAAAAGCTTTATTATCTCAAAGACAGAAAAATTCTGGCAGGTTACTCGCCATACATAAAAACAATAAACATTTAAACATAATATTTAAAACAGACACACACTGTCCAACATCAGCACACACCCATCATGAGATATGCTGCATTATATGTGCATTATTTTGGTATACTTTAGTTTATGAACACTTTTATTTCCAGAATAATGGAATACACTCTCAGTCCTTTTGTTGTTGTTGGTTACATGTAGTCCTTTTGTGTATACAGTTTTGTAAATGTCATCCATTGCACAATGGCCTACTTTTCTGGAAGGCGGAATGGGTTTTGACCTGAGCACAAGGTGTTCTGTGTGTGTTTTCAAAGAACAGGCTTCAGTTTATAGTCTCATCCCAAGGACTTAGTTTATGTTGAACGAGCACAATATAAGTGCCAAGCTTGTTGTTGTTGTTGCTCTGATCATGTATAGTGTTGTGCATCTGTGATGTTCTCTTTTCTTTGAAGATAAATATTCAAACCAAAAAGGAGATAGTAGTCATGATACTAATAATAATAATAATAATAATAATAATAATATTGGTCATGATAGATGGTGATAATAAAAGTTAATAATAGTAATGCTAATAATAATGATGCTGATGATAGTTGTGATAGTGATGATTATACTACTACAACTACTACCACCACCACTACTACTACTACTTTTACAACTACTACCACTCCTCCTCCTCCTCCTCCTTATACTACTACTGCTACTACTACGACTTTTACTACCACCACCACTACTACTACTTCTACTACTACTACCACTCCTCCTCCTCCTTATTCTACTACTATGACTACTACTACTGCTGCTGCTGCTACTACTACTACTACTACTACTACTACTACTACTACTACTACTACTACTACTACTGATGCTACTACTACTAGACTACTACTACTTCTCTTATAATGATATAGATAAAACTTCACAACAAAATGTTTTGTTCGTTGTTCTCTGTCTGCTTGAAAAAACAATCCCACAGTTATCATAGATTACAATAATTATCTCTGTTGTAACTGTTAAATCATGATAATGATAGAAAGCATGGCATGATGACTGTCTGGGCTGTTGTGAATTGGGTTTTTCTTCTGAGTTAAATAACCATGTGTTCTGTTCCATTCCCAGGGTCCCCTTGTGAAGGGGCACAATAAACCAGTCCATTGTCATTGTCTCTCTTTGTATTTGCTTGCCAGTCTGTCTGTCTGTCTCTCTGTGTCCTTCCCCCCTCTCCCTCTTACTCACACACACACACCCATAGTTTTTATAAAGTACACCTTTATTTCCATACAAATGAAGACCAGACAATGAATAAAGTGTAGTTGCATAAATGTACACATAATTATCTGACATACACAGGTGGGCAGAACATAGACAGCACCCAAAGTACAGGTGATGGTGCACACATACACACACACTCACACCTACACACTAATCACTCACATTTACACATTCATTACCACAGGACTATTTGAAACTATACATTCTTTATGAAACCTCTCCCCCCTCAAATCAACCAATCCAACATATTGGCAACTACAAGTGACTATTACCCTAAAGCTACTCAGTTGTCAACATTATATTATATTATTTAAAAAAATGTCTCAATATTAAAGCATGTTTTAAACCAGACAGGCAAGACCTTGGCATGAGCTTTGAAGACAGAAAGTCTACAGGAAAGATGTTTGCCATCTTTTGGCAAGTTTTTGGGTCTTTACCTTAGGCTAGGTGTGATGTCCTTAAATGATCTTCATGTCCTTAAGTGGATTAAAGGCTTCAACTTCGTGAACCCACTCCAGACATAACTGCGAATTTTTAAACTACTGAGTACATCGTTTTATATCAACACACATAAAAACACAACCCAGTACAATCCAATCCAATCTTATTGTTTATATTCCCCCCTCCCAATAAAACGATATTATGGAAGTAAAACCATTCAAAACTGCAAAGGTACAACGAGTAGGCCTACATCACAATTTTCTCCAGAAAACCTGCAGTTTTATACACACGCTCACAAAGGCAATAAGAATTGTCAGTTTTGGAATTCAGATCTTTCAATTTGCAGTCTGTGCATTGACAGCTCACCTGGTGAAGGAAAGGTCAAGGTCAGTTTCCACAGGAAGTTTCCAGACCCAGGGAGGAGTTCTTATCTGTGCTGAGCCTTTCCCCTTTAGGACAATGGCCAGTTAATGACACAATAGGGGGGCTATAAAATGAAGTGGAAGAGAGTCCCTCCCCTACCCTTAGGTTACACCCAACAGTTATCTTCTGGTACTTTTCCTTCTATTTTCATATAATTGTCACTCTTGCATTGGTACTGCACATATAAGTCATCCACAGAAATAAAACCCACTTTTTCATGAAAGACTAGCCCCTGACTCAAAACTTAGGACAATATGACCAAATTTGGTAGGTTTGTGGCTGGTGTTTTCATCTGTGTTGACACAAAGTGATGTGCTAAGCTGTTTACATCTCCTTTGGGGTTACTTTCAGACAGGGTTGTGCAGTTGAAGGATATGAGCCAGTAGAGGACAGGAAAACCACTTAAGGAAGCCTCATGTGTGCTTTTCATTGTCGTTAGCCTTCTTCCAGTCACTGTTGCTCTGTTTTCAAAGGAAAACATCCCCTATATCAGTCCTCCCCTTCCTCCTGCTTTGGCAAATCCTCTCAGTTGTTCCAGGCTACATGTTGTCTCCTTGTTACTTTCAGAACTGGAGGAAGAAGACACAGAACATGTTTCTGGCAACCCAGTAGATGAAAATATTTGTGATGATTTTGATTTGTTTGAACTCACTGAGAAAAAGAGAAAGAGGAGAGAGAGAGAGAGAGAGAGAGAGAGAGAGAGAGAGAGAGAGAGAGAGAGAGGTGAGAGAGAGAGAGAGAGAGAGAGAGAGAGAGAGAGAGAGAGAGAGAGAGAGAGAGAGAAAACTTGCCAGCACTAATTTATTTAAACTGTGATAGTGAAGATGATTTAGATGAGAAGAAATTGTACCTCTTCTTTCAAAGCATGTCAGATCTGTGTTGGATTTGTGAGACATATTTGTGACAAACAGGTGAAGATGACACACCAAAAGACCACATGTATGTCACAAGTAGAGTTGTAATGGTTTAACGTCTGCATAGTGTTTTGTGATACTGAAATCAACAGTTTCTCACTGCAAGTGTTGAGGACAATTAATTTGGTATACAGTTGTGCTTTGATGATGACAGCAAGGACACAGAGAGGTGTTGTGTGATGGGATGTTTCCCTTCAGTATAAGACAGCAAGAGGGAAGGAAGTCACATAGATCTGTGAGGACAAGCTTGTGTTGTCAGCTTCAGTTGTACACTTAGTTGTCTGTCTGTCTGTCTGCATGTTGTTGTTTTTTGTGTGTGTGAGGCAGTACTGTCCTCTGTTTTATCTCCATGTATCCTCCTATGGGCATGCCGGGGGCCTGTCAGTAGAAATAACATCCCCACCTTCTGGAAATTCTGTGCTAGGAATTCCCTCTTTTTTTTTATATCCGTCTCTCTGTTTCTGCCTTGTCCCTTTGCTTCCTGTCACCTTCTTCTCGTCTATTTTCTGCCTTCTTGGTTCATTCTCCTGCCTTTTGTCCACACAGAAAGACTTAAAATATAATAATTCTGTCCCATGACGAAGTCAAATGTGCTGGGCCTGGCTTGTCAGGCGCATAACGGCTGCGCAGCACATTTTCGCTCATATGTCAGACAACAGTAGTTGCTGTGTGAGTGTTGCACAATGGCCTACTTTTCTGGAAGGCGGAACGGGTTTTGACGTGGGCGCAAGGTGTTCTGTGTGCCTTTTCAAAGAACAGGCTTCAGTTTATAGTCTCATCCCAAGGTCTTAGTTTATGTTGAACGAGCACAGTGTAAGTGCCAAGCTTGTTGTTGTTGTTGCTGTGATCATGTATTGTGTTGTGCATCTGTGATGTTCTCTTTTCGTTGAAGATAAATATCTAAACCAAGAAGGAGATAGTAGTGATGATGATAATAATACTTTAGATAATAATAATAATAATAATGGTTATGATAAATGGCGATAATAAAGGTAATAGTAGTAATGCTAATAATGATGCTGATGATAATTGTGATAGTGATGATTATACTACTACTACTTCTACTGACTACTACCACTACTGCTACTACTACCACTCCTCCTCCTCCTTATACCACTACTGCTACTACTACGACTACTACTACCACCACCACTACCACTTCTTCTACTTCTACCACTCCTCCTCCTCCTTATTCTACTACTACAACTACTACTGCTGCTGCTACTACTACTACAACTACTACTGCTGCTGCTACTACTACTACAACTACTGCTGCTGCTACTTCTACTATGACTACTACTACTACTTCTCTTATGATGATATAGATAAAACTTCACAACAAAATGTTTTGTTCGTTGTTCTCTGTCTGCTTGAAAAAACAATCCCCCAGTTATCATAGATTACAATAATTGTGTCTATTGTAACTGTTAAATCATGATAATGATAGAAAGCATGGCATGATGACTGTCTGGGCTGTTGTGAATTGGGTTTTTCTTCTGAGTTATATAACCATGTGTTCTGTTCCCTTCCCAGGGTCCCCTTGTGAAGGGGCACAATAAACCAATCATTGTCATTGTCTCTCTTTGTATTTGCTTGCAAGTCTGTCTGTCTGTCTCTCTGTGTCCTTCCCTCTTTCTCTCTTACTCTCACACACACACACACACACCGATAACCCACGCAGAACATCTTGTGCGCAGGTTAAATCCTGTTTTGCTTTTCGTAAGAGTAGGCCATTGTGTGCCGGTGGGAACAGATGACAGAATTTACAAAACCGCATGCACATGGTGACTAGATGTAAAAAAGCACATAAATGCTTATTCCATTATCCTTGATATAAAAGAAAGAAAGAATAAAAGAACAAGAAAGAATATATTTTATAAAGTACACCTTTATTTCCATATAAATGAAGACCAGACAATGAATAAAGTGTAGTTGCATAAATGTACACATAATTATCTGACATACACAGGTGGGCAGAACATAGACAGCACCCAAAGTACAGGTGATGGTGCACACATACACACACACTCACACCTACACACTAATCATTCACATTTACACATTCATTACAACACAACTATTTCAAACTATACATTCTTTACGAAACCTCCCCCCCACCCCCCAACCAATCCAACATATTGGCAACTACAAGTGACTATTACCCCAAAGCTACTCAGTTGTCAACATTATATTATATTATTAAAAAAAAAAGTCTCAATATTAAAGCATGTTCTAAACCAGACAGGCAAGACCTTGGCATAAGCTTTGAAGACAGAAAGTCTGCAGGAAAGATGTTTGCCACCTTTTGGCAACTCTTTCAGTCTTTACCTTAAGGGGGCTAGGTGTGATGTCCTTAAACGATCTTATTGTCCTTAAAATGGATTAAAGCCTTCAACTGCATGAACCCAGTCCAGACATAATGGTGAATTATTTTTAAACTACTAAGCACATCATTTTATATCAACACACATGAAAAAACAACCCAGTACAATCCAATCCAATCTTATTGTTTATATTCCCTCACCCCCCCCCACCCCCTAATAAAAAGATATTATGGAAGTAAAACCATTCAAAACTGCAAATGTACAACCAGTAGGCCTACATCACAACTTTCTCCAGAAAACCTGCAGTTTTACACACACGCTCACAAAGGCAATAAGAATCGTCAGTTTTGGAATTCACTCACTCACTTACTCAGTCCCATGTGCCAAAGGACGTAGGGGGGACATGAGAGAAGACGCAACAGAGATCTTTTTCCATGCTTCACGATCCTGTGAGGCTAGTAGAAGGTGTTGCAGGGGTTGGGTGGTCCAGTCTTTGATGTTGTCAACCCATGATTTCTTTTGGCGGCCTCTTCTTCTCTTGCCTTCAACCCTTTCCTGCAAGATGGTTTTTACTAAGGTGTTGTGTCTTGTGGTGTGGCCAAACCACATCAGTTTTCTCCTCTTTATGGTGGAGAGCAGAGGTTCTTGGGGGCCCACACGCTTTTTGATTTCTTCTTTCACATAGTTGTTGGTCTTGTGTTCTTTGTATGATATTTTGAGGAGTCTTCTGTGGCACTTGTTCTCGAATGCTTGGATTCTCCTCTCTAGCTCTGCTGACAGGGTCCATGATTCACAGCCATATAGGAGGATAGATATCACAAGAGATTTTTAGAGGTGATATTTGGTGCAGAAGCTGATGTTGCTTCTGATGATCCTCTCAAGTCTGGCTAGAGCAGATGCCGTTGCAATGCGAGCTTTCACTTCACTTTATCACTTCATTGTTTGTTGTGCCATTCTTTGGAATTCAGATCTTTCAATTTGCAGTCTGTGCATTGACAGCCCACCTGGTGAAGGAAAGGTCAAGGTCAGTTTCCACAGGAAGTTTCCAGACTCAGGGAGGAGTTCTTATCTGTGCTGAGCCTTTCCCCTTTAGGACAATGACCAGTTAATGACACAATAGGGGCCTATAAATTAAAGTGGAAGAGAGTCCCTCCCCTACCCTTAGGTTACACCCAACAGTTAGCTTCTGGTACTTTTCATTCTATTTTTATATAATTGTCACTCTTGCATTGGTACTGCACATATAAGTCATCCACAGAAATAAAACCCACTTTTTCATGAAAGACTAGCCCCTGACTCAAAACTTAGGACAATATGAATAAATTTGGTAGATTTGTGGGTGGTGTTTTCATCTGTGTTGACACAAATTGACGTGCTCAGCTGTTTACATCTCCTTTGGGGTTACTTTCAGACAGGGTTCTATAGTTGAAGGTCTTGAGCCAGTAGAGGACAGGAAAACCACTTCAGGAAGCCCCACATGTGCTTTTCATTGTCCTTGGTCTTCACCGTTGCTCTGGTTTTCAAAGGAAAACATCCCCTATATCAGTCCTCCCCTTCCTCCTGCTTTGGCAAATCTTCTCAGTTGTTCCAGGCTACACGTTGTCTCCTTGTTACTTTCAGAGCAGGAGGATGAAGACGAAGAACAGGTTTCTGACAACCCAGTAGATTAAAATATTTGTGATGATTTTGATTTGTTTGAACTCACTGAGAGAGAGAGAGAGAGAGAGAGAGAGAGAGAGAGAGAGAGAGAGAGAGAGAGAGAGAGAGACAGAGACAGACAATGACAAATTCTTTTATTTCGAGGATAATGAATAAGCACCCATGTGCTTTTTTACATCCAGTCCCCGAGAGAGAGAGAGAGAGAGAGAGAGAGAGACAATGACAGAGAGAGAGAATGACAGAGAGAGAGAGAGAGAGAGAGAGAGAGAGAGAGAGAGAGAGAGAGAGAGAGAGAGAGAGAGAGAGAGAGAGAGAGAGACAGACAGACAGACAGACAGACAGACAGAACTTGCCAGCACTAATTTATTTAAACTGTGATAGTGAAGATGATTTAGATGAGAAGAAATTGCACCTCCTCTTTCAAAGCATGTCAAATCTGTATTGGATTTGTGGGACATATTTGTGACAAACAGGTGAAGATGACACACCAAAACACCACATGTATGTCACAAGTAGAGTTGTAATGGTTTAATGTCTGCATTGTGTTTTGTGATACTCAAATCAACACAATTTCTCACTGCAAGTGTTGAGGACAATTAATTTGGTATACAGCTGTGCTTTGATGACGACAGCAAGGACACAGAGAGGTGTTGTGTGATGGGATGTTTCCCTTCAGTATAAGACAGCAACAGGGAAGGAGGTCACATAGATCTGTGAGGACAAGCCTGTGTTGTCAGCTTCAGTTGTACACTTAGTTGTCTGTCTGTCTGTCTGCATGTTGTTGTTTTTTGTGTGTGTGAGGCAGTACTGTCCTCTGTTTTATCTCCATGTATCCTCCTATGGGCATGCCGGGGGCCTGTCAGTAGAAATAGCACACCCACCTTCTGGAAATTCTGTGCTAGGAATTCCCTCTTTTAAAAAAATTATGTTATCCCTCTCTTTCTTTCTGCCTTGATCTTTTTCTTCTTGTGACCTCCTTTTCATCCCTTTTCTGCCTTCTTGGTTCATTCTCCTGCCTTTTGTCCCCACAGAAAGACTTAAAAGATAACAATTTTGCTGGGCCTGGCTTGTCAGGTGCTTAACAGCTGAGCAGCACATTTTGGCTCATATGCCAGACAACAGTAGTTGCTGTCTGAGTGTATGAGGAAGAAGAGTTCGCCCTGTGTCACACTTTAATGCATCAAGCCATGCTAGTGTCAATGCCATGCCATATACCTACACAGGGATATAATTATATATCTCTCTATATATCTATTTATATATCTATATAACTGTATTCTTTCATTTCCAGGGTAATGGAATAAGCACTCATGTGCTTTTTAAAAAAAAAATCCAGTCTAATTGTGCATGCAGTTTTGTAAATTTTGTCATTACACAATGACTATCTGGGCTGCTGTGAATTGGGTTTTTCTTCTGAGTTAAATAACCATGTGTTCTGTTCCCTTCCCAGGGTCCCCCTGTGAATGGGCACAATAAACCAGTCCATTGTCATTGTCTCTCTTTGTGTTTGCTTGCCAGTCTGTCTGTCTGTCTCTCTGTGTCCTTCCCCCCTCTCTCTCTTACTCTCTCTCTCACACACACCGATAGTTTTTATAAAGTACACCTTTATTTCCATACAAATGAAGACCAGACAATGAATAAAGTGTAGTTGCATAAATGTACACATAATTATCTGACATACACAGGTGGGCAGAACATAGACAGCACCCAAAGTACAGGTGATGGTGCACACATACACACACTCACACCTACACACTAATCACTCACATTTACACATTCATTACAACAGGACTATTTCAAACTATACATTCTTTATGAAACCTCCCCCCCCCCCCCCCCCCCCAGCCAATCCAACATATTCGCAACTACAAGTGACTATTACCCCAAAGCTACTCAGTTGTCAACATTATATTATATTAGTTTAAAAAACAAAGTCTCAATATTAAAGCATGTTCTAAACCAGACAGGCAAGACCTTGGCATAAGCTTTGAAGATAGAAAGTCTGCAGGAAAGATGTTTGCCACCTTTTGGCAACTCTTTCAGTCTTTACCTTAAGGGGGCTAGGTGTGATGTCCTTAAATGATCTTCTTGTCCTTAAAATGGATTAAAGCCTTCAACTGCATGAACCCAGTCCAGACATAACGGTGAATTATTTTTAAACTACTGAGCACATCATTTTATATCAACACACATGAAAAAACAACCCAGTACAATCCAATCCAATCTTATTTTTTATATTCCCTCACCCCCCCCCCCCCCCCCCCCCCCCCCCCCCCTAATAAAAAGATATTACGGAAGTAAAACCATTCAAAACTGCAAAGGTACAATGAGTAGGCCTACATCACAACTTTCTCCAGAAAATATGCAGTTTCACCCCAAATCTAACACACTCACAAAGGCAATAAGAATCGTCAGTTTTGGAATTAAAATCTTTGAATTTACAGTCTGTGCATTGACAGCCCACCTGGTGAAGGAAAGGTCAAGGTCAGTTTCCACAGGAAGTTTCCAGACCCAGGGAGGAGTTCTTATCTGTGCTGAGCCTTTCCCCTTTAGGACAATGGCCAGTTAATGACACAACAGCCCTCCTATAAATTGAAGTGGAAGAGAGTCCCTCCCCTACCCTTAGGTTACACCCAATGGTTAGCTTCTGGTACTTTTCTTCTATTTTCATATAATTGTGACTCTTGCATTTGTACTAAGGGATCAACAGAAATAAAAACCACTTTTTCTGAAAGACTAGCCCCTGACTCAAAACTTAGGACAATATGAACAAATTTGGTAGGTTTGAACTTTTACAATTTTTCAGCAAACACTGTACCCCCTCAGTCTTTTGTCAACTGCTAGCTGCCTCCCTGCAATATGCATGCGCGGGGGTCAATGCTGTAGGAATACAGGCAATCCTCATTTGATGATCATTTCCCACTTTCTCATCACTACCTGGTGTTAATCTATGGCCTCAACTCTGCAACACATGTATACAGTGCATTTCTTCATACGTTAAAAAAAAATCTGTGAAAACCAGCAGTCATTTTTCTGACAGGCACTCTCTATATATATATACAAGATACTACACGAACCAGAAGCTAACCCTGGATTGTAACCTTAGTATCAGGAGTCCTACCTGATCCTGACCACCCCTGCAACTTCTTCCCACTGACTAAAAAAAAAAAAATTATAAAAAAGGAAGAAAAAAAGTAAAAGTAAAGGTGTCCCATAAAAAGGTAAAAGTAAAGGTGTCCCATAAAAAGGTAAAAGTAAAGGTGTCCCATAACCTATGTGCTCGTAGGGGAGCTAGGCATCAGAGACCTCATCTTCTCAAGGGACCAGCATATTGAGGGCAGCGCCCATCTCCTCTCCCTCCCTGACCCTAAAGAAGGCAGGCACCCATTTACAGCTGGGTGAACTGGGGGACTGTACTGAAGCCAAGGCGCGCAAACGGTCACCCATCCAAGTGGTAACCACTCTTGATGCTGCTTAACCTTGGCTAGGGGAAAGCGAGTGCTCCGACCACTGAGCTGTCCCGTCCCGGGGACTGACTGTGCAGAAGACTAACCTGCAGACTAGACGTCTCTGAAGACAGCCCCATTCCACAGACCAGCATCCTGCTGCTGCCTGCTCATGCTGATGACCTCTCTGCTGCTTCCAGGAACTAAGCCACCTCCTCTCAGTCCCTACCTAGGACATCTCCTCTGAGACTTAAAGTATAATCAGATGAAGAAAAAGAAGAAGAAAAAGAAGAAGAAAAAAACCCCACCCAACAACAAAGCAACTGAAAGAAACACACAAAAAACACAGAGCAAATAAAATTGTCTTTTTATGGGAATACAACCATGATTAGAATTGCTATGTGGAGAGACTGGTCCCCCCCCCCCCCCCCCCCCCCCCTCCCACCTAGTAAAGTCAAGGGACTTGATTTCTGCTAGTGAGCTGGAGACAACTGCGACACTCCATTAACATGTTGAGTTCTATAAGGTTGCTTCCCTTTGTCCACAACACCAACCCATTGCCAAATTCTAGGAAAATCTCTCCCCTCCTCTCCCCCCTGGTCTGATAACATCTCGAAACAAATGCCAAGAGAAAGGTGAATCTTCATCCAAATACACATGCAAATAACAAAAAGGTGGCGCTGCTCTTGTGGCGACGCACTCTCCCTATGGAGAGTGGTCAGGATTTTGCACAGAGAAATCTGCAGTAACTGAAAGTGGTGTATACAAATACACAATACAAACTCCCCACTTTGGGATCTGCTTACTTTTGTAGTTACTAGTTTTGGTTTAGGGGGAGTAGTGGTCTCTGCATTTGTCTACAAAAACGAGAGAGCTATGGTTCGAATCCCTTCTGAAACCACACTCTCCCCCTCCCCCACTTCTTTTTTCTTTGGGGACTGGGAGGTAGTCTCTTTAAGGCGGGATGACAAACTGAAGTCTCACAGGCAACACAAGGTTCAGAGTACTTCAAGTGAGTGGGTACAGGGTCTGAATTCAATTCCTGCGGGTTCAGGAAGTCCTGGGTTCGAATCTCAGTTGCGACGTCTGGTGAATTAAGGGAGGGGGATTTTTCTCTACGATCTTCTGGATGAACTTCAAAAGTGCAGACCTGCCAGTGCCTTAATTCACTTCGAGTATATCCGAAGATCAGATATACACGTTAAAGATCATGAAACACAGACACAGACAGAGAGACAGACATACCACACAAAACACGACACAAAACAACAGAACACAACACGCACGCACGCACGCACGCACGCACGCACGCACGCACGCACGCACGCACGCACGCACGCACGCACGCACGCACGCACGCACGCACGCACGCACGCACGCACGCACGCACGCACACACACACACACACACACACACACACACACACACACACACCATGAGTGGAGCAGCACTATGGCAGTACACACACTGACAGAAGATGATGAATGTCGCGTGGGGAGAAACAACAGCAACAACAGAAAAACAACAACAATAACAACAGAAAACAACAACATCAACAACAACACCCCAAAACAAACGCATTGATGACGACTGCAGATTGCGACACACACACTTCTTCATAAGAATCTCCTGGAAATAGAAAGATACGGCTGCAGCATCGCAAAATAGTCATAAAGATAACGCTGTAAACACCAATGCTCGTTTGCGCGCGTGTCTGCGCCCACGTACGTACACGCGCACGCACACACACAAACACGCACACACACTACAGACACACACAAACATATATTGTTTCCAAACCATAGAAAGTGACCAAACAATAAAAGAAAGAAAATGAGCACGTACGCACGCACACATACACACTTACAACACACACACACACTTACAACACACGCACACACACACACACACACACACACACACACACACACACACACACACACACACACACACACACACACACACGCACGCACGCACGCACGCACGCACGCACGCACGCACGCACGCACGCACGCACGCACGCACGCACGCACGCACGCACACACACACACACACACACACACACACACACACACACACACACACACACGAGAACAATAACAAAAGTACACGACTATAAAATAAACTGTTAAAACCCCCCAAACAAACCCAACCTTGGTGAAACACTTGAAATGACTGGCAGTGTGAACATAATATAAAAGTGATCACAACCAGTACACACGTTGTTGTTGTTGTTGTTATTATTGTTGTTGTCGTTTAGCGCGTTCCTCAGCTTAACACCTCGGGTGTCTATTACCCAGAGTATGCACTCTTGTCTACCTCATCCCACCTGGGCATCACTGTGAGACACACTGGATCAGAAGTTGGCGTGTGTGACTCTTTTCAAACACCTCGCCCTGTAGGCAGCCATACTCCGACTTCAGAGGATTTCCCCCCCCCCCCCCCTCTCTCTCCTTTGAAAAGGGAGTGCAAGGTTGTTGCGTTAAGAGCTTGTCATGGCTGAAGGTCAATGTCAATACAACATTACAACTATATAACAATTTGTCAATGCAGAGCTTGACACTTGGCTGACAGAAAAAACAACAACCCAAAACGGACACAGTTTTCATATCAAGACAGTGCGAGAGACCCTCGTGGTACGACTGTGCAGACACAGCTATCTGTGTCCTCTGACAAATCTGGGAATCATGGGGTTTTTAAGGTTTTTTTGTACAGCAACAAAATATCCATTATAAGTATTGTATACACATGCACGCGTGCATGCTTATAGCAATATACGCACGTGCTCATGCACACAAACAAATACACGTACAACCACACACACACACTCCACATTCTTGCCTGAACACATGCAGTTATAACACGAAAATCAGACTGAAAGGGTAGCCTATACTTGACACATACACGAGTTATTACAGATCGTTTTTCTCACTTATAAACCGGCTGTACTCTTTACATTTTGCAATGACTTCAAGAGAAAAACCACCCATCAAAAAAGGAGCATCGCCCCCTGCCCCTTCGTAAAAAAAGTAAAAGTTTTCAATCTTTGAATTTGTGATTATTTGGAAGAAGAAGAACAATACTCCTGCAAAATACACCCTAATAAAAAACAACAAAGAAAAGCCGTTGCAATTCTTTAGATATGTGATCACTTGCAAAAGCAGAACACTTTACCTTCGAAATAAGCACACAAACCTCCATCCCCCTCCCCCCCCCAAAAAAAAAAACACAAAAAAAAAGTTGCAATATGTGAAGTTGCACTACTTGCAAAAGAACGATTTGCTTGCAAAACAAGCTCCCCCCCCCTCAGAAAAAAATTTGCATTCGTTGAAATGTGATTACTTGCTAAATGACAATTCACATGCAAAATAACCGTGCCCCCCACCTCTCCTTCAAGCCCCCAACCCCTCTACCACTACCCCCCCAAAAAAAACCCCCAACACAACCAAACAAAAGAAAATGTAAAAAAGCCAAGCCAACCAAATCAGTACCCTTGTCTCACCAAACGTAAACAAGTTGTATAACATGTTCTTCAAAAAGTGCGCAAATATGACTGCCATTGCCAGCATCACGCCACTAGGGAGAAATGGCATAAGGACTAACCAGCATGAAATAAAAAGGACATTGCATCGATAAACAAACAGACGACTAAGAATCAAAGTCATACAAAGATAAACAAATGACACAACTAGATCTTCAATGCCCAAAAAAGCCACAGATAAAGAAATGAAAAGAAAAAGGAAGGAAACAAACAAACGAATAATAATATTATCTAGCAAATAAAAGACAGATAACCACCCACATAAATGAAATACTGAAAGCACAAACAAAAAATATAAATACATAGATGATGTATGAATAGATCAATATAATTATTAGCAAACGATATATCTCTCCCTTCCAGCAAAATGCATATTTCTGTTTTTTCTTCACATAGTGCGCTCGTGACAGGTAAATGATACAGCATTCAAAGATATTGCCAATAATTTGCTGAACCCCCCCCCCCCCCCCCCCCCCCCCCCACTCCCCCTCGAAACACACCAGAAAAATAACAACAGAAAAAACAACACAGTGAAATGAAAACCACAAATCCATCAAATAAACAAACATTGATTTTACTTTAACCAAACACAATGCAAACATGTTTTGGCGATTGCCTGGATTAAAAGTTCAGCCTGTCTTCTGACTGGAATATGGCGCTGATCACAAAAAATTAAACAAAAAGTTCACATCTGGTTGTAAAAGACGCATGTTTGCAATACATTATGTCGTGTTGATGCCATAGCAATGACAACACAATGACAATACATTATGTCGTGTTGATGCCATAGCAATGACAACACAATGACACGGAGGAGGAACAAGCAGAACACAGTTCAAAATGTACAGAATCACCTACCTGAAATAATAAAAGATGTCTTCCCCCCCCCCCCCCCATCCAAAGTAAAAAGAAATATGCACCCCCCAAAAGCACACACATACTCAGCGGAGTTCCCAGAAAGTACATGGTAATTAATTGTTCTCGGACAGTTCGAAGCAATTCTTTACTAGTTCTTGTAGAAAACCCGCCTTTTAATCAGCACAAACCACAACTCTCATCGTTTCCAAATGGTATTGGGTCATCACATGAGTAAAAAAAACCAATCTGATACAAACTGATGCCAAAAGACAGTTGTGACCAGTAGATGAACAACACATACAATCCTGGTCATTCTGAAATAGTCAGTCACAAGCTTTGTTGTGCGTGCGTGCGTGTGCGTGCGTAGTTGTCGTTCTTCCCCAGCAAAAGCTTCAAGGTTGAGCAATGGTGAGATTTTGCCCCCGTTTTTGTCCACCATTCAGGTAGCGACTTTCCGACTTCGGGAAGGTAACATTTTTACATGTTTTAGCAGCACCTCTTTGACTGTGAACAGGCATTCGTTCCTGTCTTCTAGGTCAGCTGATGTGCAGTCTCGCCATTGCCTTTGTTCTCCTTACGTACACTTCATGCATGGAGAAGATGCTTAGGATTTGATGACTGGCGTCAACGTGACTGTATAGCGGGTTTGGTAGAGGGAAAAAACACCTCACCTGCTCCTGACCTTTCGCCAGCACAGCAAGCTATGCAGACGACGAAATTGTGACCCATTCAGTCAGACAGACAGACAGACAGTGGACAGGGGGTTTGCTAGATTCAGTCTGTCCACTACATACTGGATGAAACAAAAGCAACACACGGGACTACTCCAGTGACTCCTCAGAGTTCATGGAGAGGTCAAGTCAAGGTCAGGTCATATTAAGGTCATGTCAAAGTCAGGGTCACATGAAAGCCAGGTCATGTCAAAGTCATATCAGGGCAAAGTAGGTCATGTGAAAACAGGTCAAGTCAAAGACAAGTCAGGTAATGTCAAAGTCAAATCAGGTCATATCAATGTCAGGCAAGTTGATGGATCGGTGGTCTAGAGGTAACGCGCCTGTCTAGAAAGCGAAAAGTCCGGGTCTGAAGTGTGCGGCGGTTCGTACCCCGTTTGGACCGGAAAATTTTCCCCCATCCATTAGACCATGGATGGTGGTCTTGGCGCTAGTCTTTCGGATGAGACGATAAACCGAGGTCCCGTGTGTTACACGTAATTATTTAGCGCACGTAAAAGAACCCACGGCAACAAGAGAGTTGTCCCTGGCAAAATTCTTAGAAAAAAGCCACTCTGATAGGGAAACAAATACAGTTGCAGACATGAAAAAAAAAATGAAAAAAAATAGGGTGGCGCAGCGCTAAGTGGCGACGCGCTCTCCCGCTCTCCCCGGGGAGAGCAGCCCGAATTTCACGGAGAGAAATCTGCCGTGACTTAAAGTGGTATGAAATGAAATCTGAGCGCTTTGATTTGTTGCTTTACAAGATTCAGCGCTATATAAATTCCATACATTATTATTATTATTATTAAGTTCATGTCAGAGTCAGGTCATGTCACGGCAGAGTCAGGCCATGTTAATGTCAGGTCAAGTCAAAGTCAAGCCCAATGTCAAATTAAGTCGAATTAAAATCAAGTCAAACTCAAATCTTCTCAAAATGAAATCAAAGTCAAACGACGTCAAAGTGAAATTCAAGTCAAATGATGTCAAAACAGTCAAATCACATCCAATCAAGTCACACTCAGTTCAGAAGTACCTGGTAAAGCAGAAGCGCTGGCAGCTGTGGTGAAGCCATTATGGAATGTACCACACGCCCACAACTGCATGACAAAGCTCAACAACACTGAATACCCCCCCCCCCCCCCCTCCTCTTCTCTCCCCCCCCCCCCTCAACCTCCCCCATGTGTTGCTGACACTGTTTTCATTGTGGACTGATGTGGAGATAAACAAAGAAATAGAACAGATAATAAAAATTACGAATGTACACAATCTCTTCACTAACTGGAGGAGCGAACGTTTCCACCTCAGGTAGGAGAGCTCTCAGGGGAGACTGTATATTCCTGTACCAGACATTGCCTTATATTGTATTGTATTACACTGTATTGCATTGTATTGTACTGTATCGTATCGTATCGTTTTGAGGTGTATTGCATTGCATCGTGAGTCTCTGTCTGTGAGAAAATATAGCATTTGAATTGAAGAGAATTGTATTATATTGCATTGTACGGTCTTGCATCAAGTACAGACAGTCACAGCACATTATTTTCTCAGCATAAAATTTGGGTTGCTTTTCTCCCAAAGGAGAACAATTTGTCATAAAAACGATGTCACCCATAAAAAAAACAACCACCACCCCTATCCACCCAGAACAGCTCCCCTCCCTCCCTCTCAAAAATGTTCTGCAGTTTACTTTCTTTTGAGAGTTTTTTTTTTCCCATACAGAATTTTGCCATGGGCAGCTCTCTTGTTGCCGTGGGTTCCTTTACATGTGTTAAATGTCTGTTGGACACTGGATATCGGTTTAGCATCTTATACCAAAGACTAGCAACCAGACCACCACTCAAAGTCTGGCAGATGGAGAAAAATGGGGCTCGAACAGGGATCAAACTCGCAACTCCTTGCTTTTTTGATTTGTGTGTTACCTCTAGACTAGTGGCGCTGCTCTTGTGGCGACGTGCTCTTCCCAGGCAGAGCATCCTATCTTTCAAACCGAGAAATCTGCTGTGACGTAAAAGTACTGTACAATGCAGTACAATACCACACAATACAACGCAATGCAATACAACACAACACAATACCACCCAATGCAATACAATACAACACACCTCAATAAAACACAACCCAATACAAAAACCATCGAACGTTTTGCAACATGATAACTATAATAATTACATTGCCGAATCTGTATCATATAATTGTTGTTGTTGCTTGCAACTGAATGTGGAAGAAGCACACACTGCCTGCCTGTAATGTCTGCAGGGTGTCCCTACCTTCATTTACTGATTCAAATACAGGCTAGGACAGGGCCCAGGGGAAGGTAGCGGGAGCCTAGTGGACAGAGCGCTAAGCTGGCGATGTAAGAGCCTGGGATCCAGCCACCACCCACACCTCCGGTCGAGGGGATCTTGCCTCTGGAGGGAGCACCAGTACCCACCCCACTCCCCCAAAACTCCTTCCCATGAGACTATAAACCAAAATCTCGCGTGCGGACGCACGCAGAGCATCTTGCGCGCACGTTAAAACCTGTTCCACCTTTCGGAAGGGTAGGCCACTGCGTGCGAGTAGGAACAGGTGACAAAGTCAAGAAAAGACAAATGTAGACTGATGTCGTGTTTAGACAACATCCCTGAATTCGTAATGCGGTTACCTTCATGGTGGGGAAATGGTCGTATACGCAAAAATGTCACCATTGGTGTTCGAACCTCGGAGCTCTAGCTGATGAAGGAAAACTCAGCCAAACTGTTTGCAAGATGAAACAGAAAGAGCAGAAGTACAGGGACACAGTGTCAACAGTCAAAGGTTGACGGGGTATGTTCAGCAACACGCCCTCATAGTCAGGCTTGATCCTCTTCCTGAAGTGTTCTTGTGACAAGCAATTGAGAAGTTGACTAAGATACAGGAGGATTTCCTTGTGGGGGATGTCAGGGGCCTGTCAGGAGCATCCCCACCTTCTGGAAATTCTGTGCTAGGAATTCCCTCTTTTCTATCCCTCTCTCTGTTTCTGCCTTTTCTTCCTGTCACCTCCTTCTTGTCTATTTTCTGCCTTCTTGGTCCATTCTCCTGCCTTTTTTTCTCCAGAAAGACGTGAACTATAACGATTCTCTCCCATGCCGAAATCGGATGTGCTGGGCCTGACTTGTCAGGCGCTTAACGGCAGCGCAACGTATTTTCGCTCATATAACAGACAACAGTAGCTGCTGTCTGAGCGTTTGACGAAGAAGAGGGAGGATCATACAAGCTATCCCTGTCACTGGGCACAGTGGCTAACACCTGACTGGGTGACGCCAGCAGGTCAGACAGGTTCTATATATCTATATATATATATATATAATATATATATATATATAATATCTATATATATATCCCTCTCTCTCTCTCTCTCTCTCTCTATATAATATATATATATATATAAATATATATACAAGATAGCCAGACCCTGCTCTCTGCAATGTGTTGTGACTATTATCATCATACTTGTTGTGATGCTTTATGGTCTATATCGAACACTGCTAGAAAAACCGTTTCTAACCCCCCCCCCCCCCCCCCCCCCCCCAAACCCAGTATCAGCTTTTGAGAGTGTAAACACAACGCAATGCAACAATATTTCAGCTACTTCGAGATCACTTCATATTAGCTCGTAAAGCAAAACATTTCAATAATAAATAAATCCGCGCCCCCCCCCCCCCCCCCCCCCTCGAAAAACAAAAAAAAAAGAAAAACCGCCCCAACTCTCCCTCACCCAAAACGGTTTCCATTCTGAACACTGGTAGAGAAAGGTGTATACACAGCATAAAGCGTGCCAATAGATATCAAGACTGCTGGTTTCTTGTCAACAGTCTCCAGTTGCTTTCTGTCCAAAAGTAATATGTAAGCGATGTGTAGCCAGGAGCCATGCACACTGTGTTTGCCGTACAGCTGTATGTGAAAGAGTCTGCAAAACGAAGACTTGTTTTCTCAAATGTAACCAGAGAGTTTGGAGCCAGAGAAAGTATTTCCACTGAAGTAAAACTGATTTGATTAGATGTAATCAAATTTTGAGGCCAGACCAAGTGTATAGTTTTAGCAAGCTGGAGAATAGGGGGCTGATGGAAACACAAACAGACATTTCTATTGAAGGTAGCTGCAGCCAAAGACTAAACACATTTATTTTTGGACGTCAGTAGACATTATGCAGATTTGATAGGATCAACGTTTGAGGTGTAGAAATCATATCAGCAAAAACAGTCCTTACATTAATGTGCCTACAGGCAAAGGCTAGAACAATGAAACAAAACTTGGAGACAGAAGTGAAAAATACTATGCACATGAAAAATAACTCTAAACATTCTGTTCTTTCAAAGATAAAGGAACACACACTCTTGTTTAGTTTTTACCTCCTGTTCCCCCGTTCATTCAGTTGTAAATTCTGTCATCCATCCCCACCGCCACAAATGGCCTACACTTCCAGAAGGCAGAACAGGTTTTAACGTGTGTGCAAGATATACGTGCGTTGGCAATAGGGGCATGGTTTAGAGTCTCACACAGAAGACTTTTAGGGCGGTGGAGTCAGCGCTGACGTTAGCTTTTGAGGGAAAATCCTCTTGAACGGGGGTCTCGGTAGAGGCTTGAACCCGAGTTCGAACCTGGGCCATCAGAACCCAGCACACTGTGCCCTGCTCTAACCACCAGACTGTCTCCTACACAACGAGGACAGGATTTACCTGCATTTCCGAGCTGTAGCCAAGAGCCCACAAAGAAAATCCTAACACGCGCCAAAAGCATCACAAGTGCTCGGTTGTCGACAATCTTCTGCAGTTGCCTTATGTCAACATCTGTAAGCCATGCGTAACCAAGAGCTACAGTGGACACGTGAAATCCAGCCATTACAATTATGTTTGCCATACACAATTGTGTGTGAGAGAGTTTGTCAAACAATGACCAGTTTCTCGAATTAATGTGATCAGAGTTTGAGGTCGCAGAAAGTCTTTTACAAATGAAAAATGTAACTACACTGGTAAGCTAAAACCATCTGTAGACTGAGGTAAAAACAGGCAGATGACATGAGTATAACCAAGGTGTGAGGACAGGGATCATCATGTGTCCACAAGAAAATGGGGATAACCCATCAAATGCACCCATAAGTGAAGGCCGACGGGTTAGCCTAGTGGTTAGAACATTGCACTCGCAGTCTGACTCTGCTCTCCCCAAAAGTCCTTCGGATGAGACTATAAACCGAGGCCCCGTGTGCGAACGCACGGAGAACATCTTGCGGACACGTTAAATCCTGTTCCACTTTTCGTAAGAGTAGGCCATTAGGTCCTGATGGGAACAGATGACAGAATTTACAAAACTGCATACACACGGAGAATGGATGTAAAAAAGCACATTACTGCTTATTCCATTATCCTCGATATATAATTATATATAAAATAATCTGCAGACTGAAGTGAATAATATGCAGATTGAAGATGATCACATATTGAGGTGGTTATGTAAACCAAACCACAGAAGTGCCTTTTCAATGTGACGGCAGCTGGAAAGTAGACAACATAATTATGTACTCAGATATAACTTGCATACATCAATTGTAGTCTGGCTTTGAGAAATTATGTAATCTGAAATATAAAAAAAATACGCACATTAAACAAAATCAATTGTTTAAAAATAAAAAGAGACAGTTTTTAGACCAAAAAATGTGCATTTATTATTATATATGACGCGACTTCAAAGAGAGGTAAATTAGTCATGTAAAGAAAAGTAAAATATGCTCAGTACACATAAGCATATTTTGGGGCTTAACAAAATTAATAGGTAAACAGAAATAAAAACATGTACACTCTGATCACACCTCAGATCATGAGACTAAATAAATAGAAAAATTAAAAAAAAAAGTTTATAATCAGAAGTAAAATATCCACATCAAATATAATCAATCACCTTAAGACTATTCAAAACTATGCAGACAAACTAACAGATAAATTTAATAAGGATTTATGTGGACAGTTTTAAAAAGGCTCACATTTGCAGTAGTCTCAATTCGTTTAAGCCACGAAAAAGCAAGTAGACAAAAGTGAAAAATGCACATAGGATGAAATCAGAATTCAAAACTAAGAAGTATGCAAAAAAGCTACAATAATAAAAAGAGTTTAGAATTAGGGAAGTTTACATGCCAAAAAGTGAAATGGGTATGTTAAACACACATATGCAGAGATAGAGAAAGCTGCTATACAAAATTAACATGTGCATATCAAATATAAAAAGAGAGTCTAAAATTAAAGAAAATTACTTTGTAAAGTAAAATGGGCACCTTAGAAGTAATACTAATGATATAGGGATTTACTTAGAGCTAAATCTTGTGAAGAATAAATCAAAGCATTTAATACAAGAAGAGAGTTTAAAAATAAAGAACTAGACATCTATACAAAAGTAAAAATGTGCACATCAAATATCACAAGAGTGTTTAGAAATAAAATGTGCACATTAAACATAACAAGAGAGTCGAAAAGGAGAGAAAGTCACTATACAGAAATAAAATGGGCACAGCAATACTAATATCAACTTTGGTGTCCAACAAGTCTCAGTCTGACTTAATTGAAATACAGTTTTCTGATTCTCATTCTTCTATAACATCAGGGAACTTAACTAACGCATTAAAAAAATAGAACGTGTATATCAAATATAATCAGAGTTTGAGTGCAATAAAGTACACACAAACAAAATATGCACATCAAATATAATCAGAAACTTTAAAAACAGAGAAAGTAAATATACAGAAATAAAGTATGCACATTTTGTATAATATATCAAATGATATTCTATGCATAGACCTACACAAAATCAGAAAATGTACAGGTTACAATTAAACACCTTTGTAGTCAGTGGGGAGCAGCTTAGAAGAACCAAACTTTAAACAAAGACAACATTTGATAATGAAAAATATCAGAAACTGGCTAGCATGTGACCTGAACATTCATATTGAGAGTCATCGAACATTTTGGGCAAACATTTTGGGCAACCAGACTTCGATAAAGGGCAATGGCATAAACATCACCATGCATATCAATCACCGCTGTTTCGGAAGAAATGACGTGCACTTGTTGTACTCCTGTGTGAGCTGTTGAGAAGACTACACACAGACCCAGAGAGTGGGGCAGCCAGCTGTCATTCCATCTGAAAACAGGGGCATAAAGGAACAGCCAGTATGGTGATCAAACTAATGCAGTAGCGGGCGTAATTGAATAATAAAAAAACAACAACACAATTTCCACAAACAAACAACAAAACAAATGTGGCCCCTTCCAACCCACGCCCCCCTCCATAAAACAAAGACACAAGGAAACCCCCCCCCCCTCTAAAATGATACCTTTCCTCAAAAAGGAAGAAAAATCACCATCTTCAGCGGTAGGGGTGGTGTAAACAGCCAGGGTAGTAAATTATAAAAAAACCTGTCCTCCTCTGCTGACAATGGCCTCATGGAATTCTACATCAGAGTCTGTCAGCGTCAGCTTCATCTATTCTAGGAAAATTCCGAAGGAAATTGTCTATAAATTCTTGTCCTCCTTTTTCTTTTCTCTGTCCCATATGCACAAAACTTATGGATTTCTCTCTCTCTCTCTCTCTCTCTCTCTCTCTCACGGGATAGCCTAGTGGTTAGAACATTGCGCTCGCAATCTGACGACCCGGGTTCGATTCCCGTTCAAGGGGATTTTTTCCGCTGGAGTTAACATCAGTGCAGCAGACTCCACTCTCCCCAAAGGTCCTTCGGATGAGACAATAAACCAAAGCCCCGTGTGCGAACGCACGCAGAACATCTTGCACACACGTTAAATCCTGTTCCGCTTTTCGTAAGAGCATTGTATGCCGGTGGGAACAGATAACAGAATTTACAAAACCGCATACACACGGGGACTGGATGTAGAAAAGCTCATAATTATGTGCTTATTCCATTATCCTCGATATAAAAGAATAAAATAAAATAAAAATAACTCTCTCTTTCTCTCTCCAGTCCAGCACTATGGAATTCTCTTTCCCTACATCAACAGGCACAGTGCAACAGTGACTTCTTTCAAAGGCCATCTTAAATGTTATCTTTTAAGCAAGTGCTATGCCAATTTAATAGTCCAACCGAATGTGTGTGTGTGTGTGTGTGTGTGTGTGTGTGTGTGTGTGTGTGTGTGTGTTAGAAATACAGAAAATATTGTAAGGCGCTTGGAGCTTTGGGTAGGCGCTAAACAAATCATCATCACCATGACCATGACCATAATAATGATAATGATAATGATAATTATCATCATCATCATCATCATCGTCGTCGTCGTTAGTTTTGAACCAGCCTTTTCTGTCTGTGGCGGCCATTAACAGAGCGTTTCTCTGGAAAGGATTTGTTGAATGTTAATCGATGATTTGATTCATGGCAACAGTCAGGGACAACACAATACGTGCAAAAGCTAGGAATAGTCATGCTCCAGTGCCCTTTCCAGCCAGCAGTTCTTGCTTGAATGGTCTACATTACTGACACAGTAGGGGAAATACGCTTGGTTTTAGCACAGCATTCACAGCTGCTAAGGCCATTCTGAATAGCAAAGAAGCATTTCTTTCAAAACCAGAAGAAACGATAATACTTTACCAGTCAGTATAGTCTTTAGGGATTTGATATTAAAGTTGTTAAAGCGATTTTGTTTTTATTTTATATTACTTTTGCCGTCTAATAGCACCTTGGTAAATACAAAAACCCCACCCAAACACCGTTAAAACAATTCATTTATTCATTTAACTGTTTTGATATTGTTTCTCTGGAAAGGATGGTTTTAATATGCCATTTCTCTGGAAATCGTAACAGCTTAGATGTCGTTTCTCTGCATAAGATGGCTATTTTACATGTCGTTCTCTGGATAAGATGGCTATTTTACATGTCGTTCTCTGCACAAGATGGCTATTTTACATGTCATTTCTATGGATAAGATGGCTATTTTACATGTCGTTCTCTGTATAAGATGGCTATTTTACATGTCGTTCTCTGTATAAGATGGCTATTTTACATGTCGTTCTCTGCATAAGATGGCTATTTTAAATGTCGTTCTCTGCATAAGATGGCTATTTTACATGTTCTTTGTATAAGATGGCTATTTTAGACGTTGTTCTCTGTATAAGATGGCTATTTTACATGTCGTTCTCAGGATAAGATGGCTATTTTACATGTCGTTCTCTAGATAAGATGGCTATTTTAAATGTCGTTCTCTAGATAAGATGGCTATTTTACATGTCGTTCTCTAGATAAGATGGCTATTTTACATGTCGTTCTCAGGATAAGATGGCTATTTTACATGTCGTTCTCTAGATAAGATGGCTATTTTAAATGTCGTTCTCTAGATAAGATGGCTATTTTACATGTCGTTCTCTAGATAAGATGGCTATTTTACATGTCGTTCTCTGCATAAGATGGCTATTTTAAATGTTGTTACTCAGGATAAGATGGCTATTTTAGATGTCATTTCCATGGATAAGATGGCTATTTTAGATGTTGTTCTCTGCATAAGATGGCTATTTTAATAATAATAATAATAATAATAATAATAATAATAATAAATGAAATTTGTATAGCGCTATATCTTGCAAAGACAAATCAGAGCGCTTGCATTCAACATATTCTTACAGAGTCATGCAGCTAATAACTATCAAAAGCTTAAACAAAATTCAAATGTACACACACACACACACACACACACACACACACACACACACACACACACACACACACAGGTGTAGCTTTGGCAGGGTAATGGGATTTGGGCTGTTGAAGGCAGGGGCAGTTTTGAGATGAAAGAAGGAAAAAGTTAGGTTTGAAACAAATATGTCTTGAGGCTGGATTTATATGTGTCATATGTAGGCCTCTGTCGAAGAGAGAGAGGAAGGTTGTTCCAGATGGATGGACCAAAAATAGAGAAAGAGCGACGACCAACGGTGGACTGGTTGAATCTAGGTATTGGTAAGCACAAGGTATCTGCTGCAGAGCGGAGGGAACGAGGAGTGTACAGGTGAAGACATTCACAGAGGTAGGAGGGTGCTGTTTGGTGGAGACATTTGTAACAGAGGGTACTGATCTTATAGTTTACTCTCTGTGGCACAGGCAACCAGTGGAGAGATCGCAAGAGAGGAGTAATGTGTTCAGATTTTTTCTTTCTGAGGACTAGGCGAGCTGCAGAGTTTTGTATACGTTGAAGGGAGTGGATAGATGTTGCTGGCAGACCAGCTAAAAGAGAATTGCAATAGTCCAGACGTGAGAGAATGAGAGACGCAACAAGTTTGGATGTTGCATCAGTGGACAGGTACTTTCGAATTGCACTGATACGCCGTAATTGATAGTAGCACGACTGGCAGGTCTGGGTGATGAATTTTTGCATAGAGAGTGTGTTGTCGATAACAACTCCTAGATACTTCACAGCAGTGGACAGAGGGATAGATGTATTGCCGAGTTCTATTGAAGTTGTTGTAATGGAAGAGAGTTTGTGTTTGGTCCCTACAAGCATGGCTTCGGTTTTATCTGCGTTTAACTGTAACTAGTTTTGTATCATCCAGTTTTGGATATCTTGAAAGCAGTAGGCCATCTTTGTCAAGAGAGAAGGCAGATTTTCAGGTGTAACACTACTTTGAATCTGAGAGTCATCTGCGTAAAAGTGATAGTTGATATGATGACGGTTTATTATATGTGATAGTGGAGTAGTATATAGAGTGAAAAGAACAGGGCCGAGAACTGATCCCTGCGAGACACCACATTCCAGTTTGGCAGGTATTGACTGTATCTTGTTTACTGCGACTGTCTGGAATCGGTCAGTGAGGTATGAACTGAACCAGTAGAGGGCTGTGCCAGTAACACCGAATGTTTTTTGAAGACGGGAGATAAGAATTGAATGGTCAATAGTGTCGAAGGCTGCAGATAAGTAGAGTGAGAAGGGAGATTTTTCCCCGAGTCAGAAGCAAGTAGAAGTGTATTAGGGTATGGACTAGGGTAGTTTTAGTGCTATGGTTGACGCGATAGGCAGACTGAAACTCAGGAAGAAGACTGTTGGAGAGAAGGTGGTTATTGAGCTGTTTTAGAACTACTTTTTCAAGGACTTTAGAGATGAAAGGTAGGTTGGAAACAGGTCTATAATTCTTCAGAATGTTAGGGTCAAGGTCATGCTTTTTGAGTAGAGGTGTAACTATTGCAGTTTTGAGAGATGATGGAACATTTCCTGAAACAAGAGATGAGTTCACTATTTTCGTATTAGCGGGTATACGTTGTGGTAGGCACTGTACAAAAAGAGAAGCAGGTATGGGATCGAGGTCACATGATTTTATAGTCATTTCTTTCAGAATTGTTGTAATTTCTTTCTCACTTGATGGATGAAAGAAAAGGAGAGGAGTACCAGAGAATTGGGGATCAGGAACTGCAGGCTGGAAGGGAGTCTGATCCAATCTGGAACGGATGTTACGGATTTTGTCAGAAAAGAATGCAGAAAATATAGAAGGAAGTTCAGAGTGGTTGTGGATGGAAGGCAGAGGGCTTGCCTTCACAGATCCAAGAAGAGTAGATGTGAGGGAAAAGAGAGATTTCATAGACGTGGCATCAAGAACTTGAGAAGAGTAGTACTTTGTTTTTTCTGAAAGAATTAAAGATTTTAGATGTTGTTTCTCAGATGTCATTTCCATGGATAAGATGGCTATTTTAGCTGTTGTTTCTCTAGATAAGATGGCTATTTTAAATGTCGTTCTCTAGATAAGATGGCTATTTTACATGTCGTTCTCTAGATAAGATGGCTATTTTACATGTCGTTCTCTGCATAAGATGGCTATTTTAAATGGTGTTACTCAGGATAAGATGGCTATTTTAGATGTCATTTCCATGGATCACTCACTCACTCATCCCTTGGTCGGGACGACCGTTGGGGTACCCGCACGGACGCTGCAAGTGGACCGCCAAATGGTTCTGTCCTGGGCTGTTTTCAGGAGGCTTGGTATAGTGAGGCCGGTCCACTCCTTGATGTTGGATATCCAGCTTTTGCGTGGTCGTCCCTGCCTCCTTGCTCCTTCCACCATTCCCTGCAGGACTGTCTTTGACAGGCTGTTATGCCTTGTTGTGTGGCCAAACCACTTCAGTTTCCTCCGTTTGACTGTATCTAGCAATGGTTCTTGTTTGCCAGCCAGTGCCTCGATCTGCTGCCAGACGTAGTCATTGGTTTTGCGGTCTCTGTAGGTGATGTTCAGGATCCGCCTGAGGCACTTCATCTCAAAGGCTTGAATGCGACGTTCTAAATCGGCAGTAAGTGTCCATGCTTCACAGCTGTACAAGGCAATGGATGTGACGAGTGCCTTGTAGAGTCTGACCTTAGTGTGGGTTCTGATGTTGTGGTTTCTCCACACTTTCGCCAGCTTAGTCATGGAGGAGAGTGCCACAGCAAGTCTGATCTTCACCTCTTGTGTGCTCGTGCCTTCTTTGGTGATGACTGCTCCAAGATACTTGAAAGTTTCCACCTCCTCTAGTGTCTCGCCACTCATCTTGATGCTGGTGGGAGTGGTCGGTGTGGTACTGTTCACTAGGATCTTGCTCTTTTCCGTGCTGATCTCCATACCGTGGGCATTGGCTGATGTTTCCAGTCTGGTGGTGAGATCCTGGAGTTCTTCTTCACTGCGGCCCATGAGATCAATATCGTCTGCGAATCGAAGATTGCAGACTGGCCTTCCTCCTATTGTGATTGTGGTCTTGAAGCCAAGGAGGGCCTCCTGCATGATGTTCTCCAGGAACACGTTGAAAAGAACGGGGGATAGCGGGCAGCCTTGTCGAACTCCAACTGAAGTCCGGAAGAACTCCCCGATTTCTCCCCCCATGAGGACTGCACTGTGGGAGCTGTCATACAGCGCCTGGATGACTTGAATCAGGTCCTCGTCGAAGCTATAGTCTCTCATGACTTGCCACAGATTGCCATGGATAAGATGGTTATTTTAAATGTCGTTCTCTGCATAAGATGGCTATTTTACATGTCGTTCTCTGCATAAGATGGCTATTATAGATGTCGTTCTCTGGACAAGATGGCTATTTTAAATGTCGTTCTCTGTATAAGATGGCTATTGTAAATGTCGTTTTCTGCATAAGATGGCTATTTTACATGTTGTTTCTCAGGATAAGATGGCTATTTTAGATGTCATTTCTATGGATAAGATGGCTATTTTAGATGTTTCTCAGGATAAGATGGCTATTTTAGATGTCGTTGTCTGCATAAGATGGCTATTTAAATGTCGTTCTCTGCATAAGATGGCTATTTTAGATGTCATTTCTATGGATAAGATGGCTATTTTAGATGTTTCTCAGGATAAGATGGCTATTTTAGATGTCGTTCTCTGTATAAGATGGCTATTTTAAATGTCGTTCTCTGGATAAGATGGCTATTTTAAATGTCGTTCTCTGGACAAGATGGCTATTTTAAATGTCGTTCTCTGTATAAGATGGCTATTTTAGATGTTTCTCAGGATAAGATGGTTATTTTAGATGTCGTTCCCTGGATAAGATGGCTATTTTAAATGTTGTTCTCTTGACAAGATGGTTATTTTAAATGTCGTTCTCTGGATAAGATGGCTATTTTAGATGTTGTTTCTCAGGATAAGATGGCTATTTTCGATGCCATTTCTCTAGATAGTGGCTGCTAAGATGCCCTTTCCCTGTAAACAATAGCTTTTTGATGTCGTCTCTCTGGAAAAGATGGCTATTTAAGTGCCATATCTCTGAAAACGATAGCTCTTGAAAAGGATAGCTTTTTGATGTCGTCTCTCTGGAAAAGATGGCTATTTAAGTGCCATATCTCTGAAAACGATAGCTCTTGAAAAGGATAGCTTTTTGATGCCATTTCCCTGAAAAAAGTTTTTAGATGTCGTTTCCTTGGAAACAAGTGGTTTCAGATGTTGTTTCTCTGGAAACAAGTGTTTTAAGATGTTGTCTATATGGAAACGATAACTTTCAGATGCCATTTCTCTGAAAACGATAGCTTTCAGATGTCATTTCTCTGAAAACGATAGCTGTTAGATGTCATTTCTATGAAAACGATAACTGTTAGATGTCATTTCTATGAAAACGATAGCTGTTAGATGTCATTTCTCTGAAAACATAGCTTTCAGATATCATTTCTCTGAAAATGATTTCTTTCAGATGTCATTTCTCTGAAAACGTTAGCTTTTAGATGTCATTTCTCTGAAAACGTTTGCTTTTAGATGTCATTTCTCTGAAAACGATAGCTGTCAGATGTCATTTCTCTGAAAACGAAAGCTGTGGGTAGCACTCAACACAGCTTACACTATTTGCGCCGAGGGCTGTTTCAACAGAACAGTTACACAGACACACAAACATAATGGGTGATATCGTCATGGCCTTTCAACAACCCCCCCCCCTCCCCCCCTAAAGTATTAATCTCTTGTGTCTATTGCAGACGAGAGACTGTGGAGACTGCCGGTGTAGACATTGCATGACGAGGAAGTAGCGAGCCAGCACCAGCACACCTCTCCTGACACCCAAATGGCCTCTACAAGGCATGTGTAGTGACACCTACAGCGCCTATGTTCACACACATCTGAGCAGTTTAAAAAGAAAAAGAGGCAAGTTTATCAACAACACCCCCCTTCCCCACCCAACAAATCCAAAACAGGGAAATAAAACAACAATTAAAAAAAAAAAGCCACACAAAACAACTCCCCAATCAACCAAGCAAAGACCCCCCCCCCCCCCCCCCCAAACCTCCCCACCCAAACAAAACAAAACAACACCCCTCCCCCCTAACCCACTCCCCCAACAACAAAATCAGATACAAAAGCAACTACCCTCCCCTCCACCCCCCCAAAATGCAAATGAGTATGAGGAAGATAAAAAACCCCAATAACAAAAAAGAAGAATCAGCAATTTTTAAAAAACCCACCCAAAACGGTCAAGTCCATGGAGATATCTTTCTTATTGCCCAATCCAGTAACTATGAAACGAATATCAAGACTGTTACCTTTCCGAAAAAAAAGTCAAACATGAAAATGGCAAACTCATTATATTCATTATAACACAACTATCAGAACTGACCATTGATTTGTACTTCTCCATACCACAGGAATAATAATTATTAAAAAATTACAACGTTTTAAACTAAAATACATCGCTTCTTGTCAAATAAAACCAAACCAAACAATACCACCTGTTGAATTACTTCGTATGTACAATGCCATTGTCATTTATTCGTACTTATCTCTTTTGCATAAAACATGCGCATACATAAACAATCTACTTTTCTGCCTTAGCTGCAGGAGCAGTGACTGTGAGCGTGAAAATAGGACAGGCTGAAAAATCTGATAAAAAATAGTGTAAGCGATATTCCCTTCCCACAATTTGCATGAATCATGCTTTACTACACAAGTGCGTTATGTCAAGCTCTGCACACCATGCTAGTGTTGCCATATTTCAGTGTTGGGTTCTGATTCATGAAATGTAACGCCATGTAAAGTACTGTAACGTAGTGTTACACAACCATACCCGTACATATTTTATCATTAGTTCTATAGTGTATACTTAACCCATCAACTTTGTTTCTCTTTTATATAACCCCCCAACCATTCGTTTTCGATAAACAAAATCTCATTTCGACTCTTTTTATAAACATCCTGTAGCATACTGAAAAAAAACCCTCAAATATATCTATAAAACTTGTCAGGCAGGAAAATCCAACCAAAAGTATCTCCAACAATAAAAGCAAAATAAACGGGCTCTTCAAGGCAAGCGAAGTGAGGCAGATCTCCAACACTAAAAAGTAAAAGGTGAAACGTCAACGTGTGTTCTTTTCTCTGCTAACATTGATGGTTGTATGAGGTAGTGAGTGGAGAACCAGTGAAGCAAGTGAACAGGGGGGGGGGGGGGGGGGGGGGGGGGGGGGGAGGAAGGGCTTCGTGGCTTTTCCACAGTCAAAAGCTGTACTCTAAAAAAACCCCACAATCCCCCCCCCCCCTTCCCTCCTTAACCAAACACACAAAAAAGCAATACTGAAATCAAAAACATAAAAATCTTCACATGCAAGACACAAAAGTGATACTTTTGACGCAAAGGTACAATAATTAATTATAGTGTGAATGCGTAATTTTCAGAAAGTGAGCTGGCACTTTACTGCATATAGTCATACAAGGTATGTGTCTGTCGGTCTGTCCTAGTCTGTTTATCTGTCGCTCTGTCTGTCTGTCTCAGAAATCTCCCAGAGACCTCTTCCTCTCTCTCTTACGCACATACAGACAGACACACACCAACCGCACACGCGCGCGCGCACACACACACACACATACACACACGCACACACACACATCAATCTTGAAGAAGAAGCAGAGCTAGACATGAAGTATGCTGAATGTCATAGATTTGTTTGCTTTACAAGATTTAGGGCGACACGGAATCAACATATCTTCATTATTGTCAGTACTAGTAAAACCATTCTCTGTCCAGTTCTAGTGCCAGTCAACTTGATGAAACCACCTGTATGTGTATGTGTGTGTGTGTGTGTGTGTGTGTGGTGTGTGTGTGTGTTTGTGTGTTGCGTGTGTATTGTGTTATAGTGTGTGCGCGCGTGCGTGTGTGTATATGTGTGTGTGTGTATGGACAAGGCGTTGGACACCTGTTTGGTCAGAAAAAAAAAAATCCCCCCCCCAACCCACCTCCCCTCCCCTCCCCTGCAAAAGTAAAAAGGACAACAAAGAACTAACCAACCAATCACCCACCCAACCAAAAGTACTCAAACTAAGCCAGCCTAGAGCATGACATTACATTTCCTTCAAAGTTCCACGGACGCTATAGCCGAGTGGTTAAGACCATTCCACTTCAATCCCACAGGTCCATGAAGTTGTAGGTTCGAATCTCGGTGGCGTCTAATGAATTAAGGGTGGGGAGTTTAACGATCTCCCAGGTCACTTTCAAGTGCAGACCTGCCAGTGCCTTAATTTCTCTGTGTATACACACATGCAGAAGATCAAATATGTATGTTAAAGATCCCGTTATTCATGTCAGCGTTTGGTGGGTTGTGTAAACACGAACATACCCATCATAGGCTACATCCTTGAAGTCAGAATGCGGCTACCTTTGTGGTGGGTAAACACGGTCCCATATGCAAAATCTCACCATAGGGAAACCTTGGGGGTAAGGCTGAGGAACGAAAACAAGAGCAACAGCAAAACGTGTCAAAGTTATTTACTGTTCATAGATAGCACAATGATTCTAATGTGACTAAATTAATCATGTTATCACTCGTTTAATGCATGTTACCTCCTCCCAAGGTGTCTGTTAGTGTCATCTGATCCTGATGATGCCTCATTATTGCTTGATTAATTGTTTAATACATGTACACCACTGACATTAATTCAGAACAAAATAATGATGACAACACTGATTGACATACGATACAACCTGGCTAGTTCTTTATCAGCATTCTTATCCACCAGTGATGCCTGCTATCTATCTCTTGTTTCATTTCATATCCCTTTATTTCATTTCATGCTATCATTTTAGTTGAATCTGTTTACTCATTCTAGGTCTGATGTTGTTATTATCACACAGCCATCAGTGAAGAGACCCCACAGCTTCAAACTGCAGAGCAGGGCACACTGCATGGCTGACAGAGCAGACCAGACAGACTCATTAGTCCAGGAAAAGCAGTTCAAGATGCAGACAAAAACTGGACATGGGATTCAGGTAGTCAAGCTCTTTGCTTAGCATGTGGGATTGTTGGATACAGTTCCTTAACAAAAAAGAGAACAAAACAAACACACAAAAAGAAACCCAAAACAAGCACCCCTTACCCCCACTCCCCTCCAAAAACCTTTCCCCCCCCCACTCTCCCCCCTCAGGCTAAAAATGGAAAATGTATGCTTTCTTCAACAAATAGCAAAACAAATTTTTTAAAATCAACTCAAACCAACAAACATAACTGAAAAAAGGGAAACACACTGCTTGTTTAAAGTTAAAAAAGGGGGATAAAGACACAAAGACTAATGGTTCTACACAATGGTGAATACACATTTTGTTAATATGATAAAGAGAGTGGGGGAGGGGAGACGCTAACACCCCCTCCCTACCCAAACCCAATAAACATAACTGACCCACTGTTTGTTAAAAAAAGGGAGTGGGGGGGGGGGGGGGGGGAGACAGAGAAAAAATACCAATAACACTACAACACAGGGGCAATACACAAGTTGGTAAAAAAAAGAGAGAAAAACAGCCCTATGGATGGCAACACAAGAAAGCTGGCAAATCAACATTCAAAGAAAAAATACTGAGAAAACAAAGGACCTCCAAAAGTATGAAGGGCTAACGGTCACCCATCCACTTGGTTACCACGCTCAATGCTGCTTAACCTTAGCTTGGGGAAAGCAAGTGCTCTGACCACTGAGATATTCCATTCCTCCCCACAAACAACAACACTAAAACTGGCCAATTTACAGTTTGTTAAAAAAACCCAACAGAACCATCAAAAAAACAAACTAAACAACCCCACTCTCAGTTCCTCCAGCCCCCAAACAAAACAAACTGAAAACCAAACCAACCCCAAAGCTGCTATATTTAAAACTAAGGAACTTACAGTAAAATAATTAAAAAAACAACAAACAAACAAAAAAGTTTGAAAATATAACACAAAATGCAGCAATTGGTCACTCCAAAATTATTTTTAAAAAGTGAAAAGTGTGGATATATCAAGGCTAGTAATTCTATAACGATCTGATCTACAGTTTATTACAAAAAAAAGAAAACAAAACTAAAGCCATCAATCAAGAATTGGGCACTTCACAGTCCGTTTTATAAATAGCAGAAAATACAAACAAACAAACAGATTTGACAAATCTGCCTACAACCAAAACATGTCAATCCAAAATTAAAAAAAAAAGAAAGCAAAAAACACAATAGACTAGACATTGTGAATCTTACATTAAAAAACATGAAAACACGAACCAGAAACAACAACGCTTAAAATAGCCTCTTCAAGCTTTTAAAACAGTTTAAGCATAATTAAAACCAGCCAGTTCAAGGTTTGATAAATAACAATAAAATCAAACAAACAAACATAGAAAAAAACAACAACCAGTGGGCAGGAAATCTTGCATTTCTGAAACTGGTTGTTCAACAATAAAATGAAAATTGGAAAACAAAAACAACAAAACCAACAGAAGGCATGTCAAATGCAGCACACCAAAATGGGATAGTTGATACTTTGTAAAAAAAAAAAGATAAAAAGAAAAAAAAATGCTTCAAAAGGAAGAACTCCAAATCCAGCAACTTTTGTCAAAACTGGCCAATTCATATCTAGGAAAATAGTTGAATAAAAGAAGACGTTACAACACTTGCGATTCTTTGATTAAACAATCTAGAGTTTTAAAAAAAGTTTTTATAAATAAGAGTCTGCAATACTACAAAAAGCAAAGTAAAAGTTGACCCCCCCTAGCCCACCTCTTCTCAAACCAACCCCAACCTCCACCTCCAAAACACAGAAACAGCAATAAAAAACCCACCTCTAATAAGCAACAACAACCACAAACAACAACAAAACCACCAGCAAATACAAAAAAAACTAGCAATACTAAAAATGAATAACTTACAAATTAAAAAAATTACAATAAAGAACATTGAAAGTCACCAACTGGCCAAATTAAAAAAAACCTAAAAATAATATAAAAAATAGAGAGGATTCCAGTCGTCACACTAGTTTCCTACCCTGTGTAATATGCTGTTAATGTATGGACATTATCATAAGGAAACAAGTGATGCCAGAATTCTCTAGACAAAAGCCCCAGTTGATTTCTCTAATCCCAACACGCCACACTTTGGGAGAAACTGAAGAGCTTGTTCTTAACAATAACCAACAAATACTCCAATACCCATCTGCACAGAGTGAGAGAGAGAGAGAGAGAGAGAGAGAGAGAGAGAGAGAGAGAGAGAGAGGAGGAGAGAGAGATGAGAGTGAGAGAAGAAGAGAGGAGAGAGAGAGGAGATGAGAGGAGATGAGGAGAGAGAGAGAGAGAGAGAGAGAGAGAGAAACTCAACTCAATGATTCATTCACAAAAAGGCCATTGGCCCATACATGAAGGGAGTTTCCGAACTGCTTAGTATTTTGTTGGTGGGGGGGGGGGGGGGGGGGGGGGGGGGGGGGAAAGAAAAGCAACAGCAACAACACAAAATGTTACTGCATAACAAAAAAGTCAGTTACAAAAATATGACTTAAGATAACAATATTTAAAATTTTTTATTTTAGTTTTATTTCATTCTTTTATATTGAGGATAATGGAATAAGCACTCGTGCTTTTTTTTTTACATCCAGTCCCCGTGAGAGAGAGAGAGCGCTCTGAAAAATGTATTCATTCTAGAGGCTGTTGGTCCTTATATCATGAAAAGGGTTGCTGATCAAATCACTAAATACTGAAAAGAATACATGGTGAAGTACTGTGACAAACAAGTGCAAACAAATCCATAATGGGGAAAAACCCCTTAAGACATCATAATAGCTCTTATTCTAAAAGCTTTACATAAAATAATATAAAGCTAAACTGCTACTGATAGTTATTAGGATTACTACATCTAGTAGCAGCAAACAGAAAGAGAGAGAGAGAGAGATGAAGAGAGAGGAGAGGAGAGAGAGAGAGAGAGAGAGAGAGAGAGAGATGCATAAAAAAAAGTAATGGTCCAGCACAATGAATCTCAATCAGCACCAATAATAATTGTACAGGAAGTGTGAATAAGGTCAGTGTGTCAAGGACTTTGCTTTCCACCTTTCTATGCTGAAGAGTACTTGAAGCAGGGGCAAATACAGCTAGGTTCAATGAAGAGACAGCCAGTGGGTTGAGAAGTATTGGACACGTTTTGAGCTTCTTCACAACACACTGGCCAAGGTGTTCTTTGCTGGAGACATCACAACTCACGTCTAGATCCTTCCTACACCAGGGTTACCTCTAGAGACCACAGCATGGTTCCAGCTTCTGGGCCCTGAAAAGGGAACTCGGTGTACAAACGAGATGATGTGGGTCAAGCCATCTTCTTAAGAAATAGCAGCTTTTAAGGCAGGATTAAAAAAAACAAACCCACCCCACCCCACCCAACAACACTACCACCCAACAGCAACAACAACAAGGATAACAACAAAAGTCGTACACTGACAAAATGGCTTTCATGGTATGCAGGAGGATCTGTCATGAACTCATGGGCGTCACAGAAACTGAAAGTCTATGAATGTATAACAATGAGAAGAAAATCAAACATGCAGAAGTTCCATTCGCTTGACATATCCAGTACATTTTTGTAGTTTGTATAATATTATTTATATAAAAAAAATCCAAACAATGAATCAACCAACTCATAAATAAAATAAACAAATCGTTAAGATGCTGCAGGTATTCTTTGGATAAAAACAACAGGGTCAGTCAATCATTAGCATTCATGACACTGAGAACATAACCATACACCAACAATCAGCATCGAAAACACAACTGTTCATGGGAGAATCAAAACGGTTCTGAAGCTCTGTTACAAACTCCAAGTACTTTCCTTTTTGTGTTCTTACACACACGGTACTATCCAATACTATTTCGACATATGTAACAACACATTTCAAAAACAAACTGTGGCAAGATAAATAAATTTGGCATAAGTTATCAATACTTGTTTCTCCTCCTGTTGTCCAGTGTTATTCTGTAAACCCACTCTGTTCCTGTGGATGTACTACATGTACAGCACAGACTTGAGTTTCACATGTCCTGGATATGTAGCATGCACACCATCCCAGAATCCGTTTCTTCTGAAGTGTTTCAAGTCCCCTGAATCTTATTTCCCCCTTACCGAACAGAGCATTATTATCACAATTTATGGGCCTTTGTTTCTCAAATGTAGATACACAGCAAAGTTCAAACACTCTTTGTACTGCCTTGGTTTCGTGAGCATAAATGTGAAACATTTGCAGCAAAAGGGATCATCACCAGCAAGATGTGTATCTCAGACACTTTGGCCATGTGTGATTTGTGCGTCCTGTTGGAGAAGGTTGTCAGAGGATTTGCAGACTCAGTCCATAGTCTTCTTTCCCAGAGCAGCAATGACGTGTTTTAGGAATGGAGATTCTTTAGTGATCTATAAATAAAACCCGTTCTATTGTTGTATGTCATTTTGTGTGACAGTAAAGCAGAACAGAGCACATGGAGTTTTCATTTACTGTCATACTGTTTTAGCTATACAAGTCTAGTGCCCAGGCTTATAGTGCAACGTTTACCAAAAAAGTGAAACAAACATGCGATTTCACGCACACTAGAAATGCTTTTAATTCAGTTTTTGTTATTTTACTTGGAAAAGTCTACGAAATGTTGAAGTTTTTGACAACTTCAACTTCTTTCTATCTGAAAACAGTCCACGCAGATGCCACCTCACACTGTCTTTCTTTTACAACTAGTTTTGAACAAAGGCTAGAATGGGTCAATAGAAGTTGACATAAATAGGAGTCATCCTAAGATGTGTGTGTGTGTGTGTATGTGGTGTGTGTGTGTGTGCATGCTGAGTGTTTGCTCCAGAACAACAAACACTGACAGCTGAGTAAATTCAGTGCGGTTTCACTCACAAGTCTCTTGGGGTGAGGAAGCGTCCCCAATTGTCGTCTCTCCCTCTTTCGTTGTCTGTCTTTCACCTTCATCCCCTTCATCAATGCAACAGATATCAGTATGTGTGCAAATACCACACCATTTATTCCTGTGACTTCACTTTCAGAACTACCTCTGAGAGTACCTTCACCTCCCCAGCTGAAAAAATTCCCACCCTGAATAAGTATGTCTTCACATCAATAACCAGACAAATGTTCACTATTCTATGATCACGTCTTGGAATCTTTAACCTGACAAGTTTTCATTATTTCTTTTCTCAGAGAACAAAAATCCCAAGACACACAGAAGAATGTTTGCAACACCTTGAGGATGTGGGAATATGTACATGGGGAATGTGTGTACCTCTGGTCTCATCTTGCAGACTAGAAGTTTCTGATCATGTAGTTGCAATGTCAGCGGTGTCACCTCACAGCACGTGGACAACGCATCTCAAAAACATGTTGCAAATATTCTCCAGGATACTGGCCATGACCTTGGAAGTTCAAGGTCGTGTCCCAAACGATAAGGTCATGGTAGATAAGGTCTAGGTCGTGACCTACACGTCAGTGGCCAAGTCAGCATCTGAAAGGTCCATCCCGGCCTCTTCCTGGTTTCCGAAGTTAGTCATGTTGTAGGTGGATGGTCCGTACACGGCCTCATACCTGCAACACCAAACAGCACTGGTCAAGTAGCTGACATGTCTTGTCTCTTCAAAGGAATGACACACGAGCCTCCTGAACTACAAGGCTGGGATGGTCAGGACAAAACAAACCCTGAACACATCGTCTGTGATTCTAAACCTACGTCTCAAGCGTGTGGTTTTAACCTGACCTTTTGGAATAGATCCTGTTCTATGGAGACGGGATAGCTCAGTGGTCGGAGCACTCGCTTTCCCCCAGCCAAGTTAAGCAGCCTCGAGCGTGGTTACCAGTTGGATGGGTGACCGTTTGCGCGCCTTGGCTTCAGTACAGTTCCCCCAGTTCACCCAGCTGTCAATGGGTACCTGCCCTCTTTAGGGTCAGGGAAGGTAAAGCAGCGAGGGAGAGGAGATGGGCACCGCCCTCAATATGCTGGCCCTAGAGAAGTGAGGTCTCTGACGCCTCGCTCCCCTACGACCTTATAGGTTATGGGACACCTTTACCTTTACCTTTTTACCTGTTCTATGTCAAATGGACAGCTTACATCCTTCAGGCAATCAAAGCTCAAAATGAAGCATAACGTCATGTATGCGTGTGTGTGTGTGTGTGTGTGTGTGTGTGTGTGCTTTGTGTATGTGACTGAGTCCTCAGGGCTCAGACCGACCTTTAACCTTTTACACCTTTCAAATGTTTCTGTAGCAGATTGTCTTTTTCACACTAACGGGTTTGAAAGTCCTTCGGATGAGACTATAAACCAAGGCCCCGTGTTGGAACGCATGCAGAACATCTTGCGCACACGTTAAATCCTGTTCCGCTTTTCGGAAGAGTAGGCCATTGTGTGCCAGTGGAAACAGATGACAAAATTGACAAAACTGCATGCACACGGGGACTGGATGTAAAAAAGCACATGAGTGCTTATTCCATTATCCTCGATATAAAAGAAAAAATAAAAATAAGTAAAGAACGGGTTTGAGCGGTTTGTCTGAACTGTGACGTTGAAAAGGATCATGTGTCAAGCAGCTGAATTACCTCCTGAATTAAAAAGTCATTGCCTACCACACGGAAATTTTCAGGCAATATGTATTGGGCAAGATGAACCTGGTGGAGCCCATATTTCTTCACGTTTCATTTGCATGCTGGGTGTGTTCGTGCTATTCATATAACCAGCTATATCTGTGATTAAATTATTATTATTTTTTTTTTTACAAAGGATGGAAAGAATTTTATTTGCATTCTTATATTGATTTTGCTGTGTCATCTTTTGCGATGTTCATTTCCCGCTTTTCCCATGTCACTTATGTTGACCGCTCTGCCCCAGCTGTTCCGTTATTCATTACATCATACCCTCAGGGTCAGAAGTTCACAGGAAGCCTATCAATGGCAGATTGCCATAGTGCCACCATCCAGAGGATGCCCTGCACTTTAACTGGGTCACACCTACCCCCCTTTCCCCACCAAAACACACACTGACCTCTCCCTCCTCCCCCAGTCTACAGACCATTCCAAACCCCGCCTCTATAAAACCCAAACCCATGTACTCCACAACACAAATCACAGAACAACAACAATAAAAAAACCAAACTGGAATCCCTCCCTATCTGTATACAGACTGTCCTAAACCCCTCCTATAACCAACATTATTGCCAAGTGGTTAAGACTTTACATGTAGTATCTTCTATAAAGTGCTAGTCAGAAAAAAATGCTGATTTTCATAGATTACTTAGTGTTTGGAAAAAAACATGCACTGTGTACTTATCTTTGGGAACGAGGACATAGAGCAATACCAGGTAGTCACGAAAAAGTTGGACATGATCATCAAACGAGGATTGCTTGTATTTCTACAAGCGTTGACCCCACGCATGCATATTGTGGTCAGGGAGCTAGCAGACGACAAAGGACTGCAAGGGGAAAGCGTTTGTTGAAAAACAAAAATTCAGACCTACCAAATTTGTGCAAAAATGACACGATTCTTGAGTCAGAGGCTAGGCTTTCATACACAAATGTTTCTGATTTCTATGGATGCCTCAGTATGTGCAGGTATGAACGCATGATACATCTTGTGCACATGTTAAAACCTGTTCCGCTTTTCGGAAGAGTTAGGCCGGTGGGAATGGTTGACAAAATTTACAAAACTGCATACACACAGCCGGGAATGGATGTGAAAAGACACCCCATGAGTGCTTATTCCATTATCCTCGAAATAAATACATAACTAAATAAATAAATAAATAGATAAGAGTACTACAAGAAAAGAGCAGGAAAAGTGGCAACCAGTCAAACTGGCAGGTAAGCGTGTATACGTATGGGCAGAGAGCGCGGTCGGAGGGAGGAGGCTGACCAACCTCTCTAAAGGAGTCATGGCTCTGGAGTAGTCTGTGGCGCTGTAGTTCCCTCTGCCTGACTCACTGGGCTCCAGGCATCCGTAGGCGTTGTTGTTGCCCGTGTGATCCTGACGATCGTTACCCCACCATACAGTACAGTACAGTATAGAGAGGATTGGTGAGGTGTGTGTTACAGTGGTCACTGTTCTTTTTTTGTCTGGGTCTCTGTCTCTTCTTGACATGTTCCACCACCACCACCATCATCATCATCATCATCATCATCATCATCATCATCACCACCACCACCACCACCACCACCACCACCACCACTATGATCACCATCACCACTATCATCATCATCACCACCACCACTATCATCATCACTGTCATCATCATCATCATCATCATCATCATCATCATCATCATCATCATCATCATCATCATCATCATCAACAACAACTACAGCTACTACTACTGCTACTACTACCAACAATAAAAAAAAATCTAACAAAAATAACAACCATAGCAACATCAAGAGCAGTAGCAACAACAAAAATATTGACAACAATAGTTAGGACAACAGCACCTCCAATGATACTACTACTACTACTACTACTACTGCTACTGCTACTACTACTACTACTACTACTACAACTACTACTACTACTACTACTGCTACTACTGCTACTACTACTGCCACTGCTACTACTGCTACTACTGCTACTACTACTACTACTACTACTGCTACTGCCACTACTACTATTGCTACTACTACTGCTACTGCTACTGCTGCTACTACTGCTACAACTACTACTACCACCACCATCCCCACCCCCACCACTACTACTACTACTACTACTAAAATAATAAAAAACCAGAGTGCCATCACTATTACTATTATCATCACTATCATTATAAACACATTACATTCCATAGACATATTTTGTAATTCAACTCACCACTGTCAGCATAGTGACTTTAAAAAATCCTTGGTTTTATAATAATAATAATCATAATAACAATACATGGAACTTATATAGCGCTATATCTTGAAAAGACAAATCAAAGCGCATGCATTCAACCTAATCTTACACAGTCACGCAATCAATGATAAATGATCAATAGTTTAAACAAACAGATATTTACAAACATAGTGCGCTGCAGACAAAATCTATGACATAAAATTTCAATAGTCAAATGTTTTACAAAAGCACACACACACACTCTTAGGTCCTATTGTCCTGTTGTAATCTTGGCAAAATTATCGGGATGATAATGATGATGATGGTGATGATGGAGATGGTGATGATGATGAAGAAGATAGTGATGATGATGGTGTTGATGATGACGATGATGGTGGTGGAGATGGTGATGGTGGAGATGGTGATGGTGGTGGTGATGATGGTGGTGACAATGATAGCGGTGATGTTGATGATGGTGGTGGTGGTGATGATGATGATGATGATGATGATGATGGTGGTGATGATGATGATAACAACAATGGTGGTGGTGGTGCCGCTGCTATTTGTGGGGGTAGAAGTCTTTGGGCTTGTTTTATCATCACCATCATCATCACCACCACCATCCTCACCTTGTAGTTGAGTTCATCATAGTCGGCAGAGTGGCGGTAGAAGTCTTTGGGCTTGTTGTAGTCCTGCCGCCACTGGTCCATCAGAGTGCAGGGCGAGTCTGCTTCTTTGCGTTTCTTGTCCCCGCTGCTGTCTGTGTCTGTGGTGGACCCTGTGGTAAGACACCCTGTCAGTGGGTAATACAGTCTGTGCTGTTCGCAGTGATTATGATGTTTCTTTGTGAACGCTCAGACAGCAAGTATTGTTGTTTGTCACATGGGCGAAAATGGGTTGCGCTGCTGTTAAGCGCCTGACAAATCAGGCCCAGCGCATCCGACTTCGACATGGGAGAGAACTGTTATTTTATAAGTCTTTCTGCGGGATGGGGAGGGGGGGGGGGGGGGGGGGGGGGGGGGGGGGGGGGGGGGGGGGGGGGGAGAGGAGATTGGACCAAGAAGGAAATGAAAAGGCGGGAAGGAGGTGACAGGAAGAAAAGGAACCAGGCAGAAACAAAGAGAGGGATAGAAAAGAGGGAATCCGTAGCACAGGATTTTCAGAAGGTGGAGATGATAGTTATACTGACAGGCCCCCGGCATCCCTCCGGGGTTAAATGATGACTTTAATATCATCACAATCATAATGATGACTGTAATGTCATCACAATGATAATGATGACTGTAAAGTCATCACAATGATAATGATAATTCTATCAGCAGAGCAATAGCGATAACAGCAATTATTCCAAATGCATTACAGTTTGATAAGGGTGACTCTGATATCAGGATATCAGTACAGGAATAATAACAACAATAATTCTGATTGCATTACAGTGACAAGATTATTAACGAAAACGCTAATATCAGCGTGGTGACTCTAATATCAGCATGGTAATAATAACAACAACAATAACCCTAACAGTATCACAGACAAAATGTCAACAATGAGAAATCTGATATCAGCACGTAATAACATCAGCGATTCTAAAATCATCACAGAGAAAATATGAATGATTACCCTAGCATCATTACAGTAATATTGATACCAACAATAATTCTAATTGCATCACTAAGGTAGCATCACTAATAATGACGTTAATATCAGCACAGTAATAAGGATGATCATGATGACTCTAATATCATTACAGTAGTAAAGATAACAATGATTCTACTTGCATCACATTAACAAGATCAATAGTGATGACCATAACACGTCCACAGTAATAGTTCACCCAGCTGTAAATGGGTACCTGCCCTCTTTAGGGTCAGGGAAGGTAAAGCAGCGAGGGAGAGGAGATGGGCGCCGCCCTCAATATGCTGGCCCCTAGAGAAGTGAGGTCTCTGACGCCTCGCTCCCCAACGACCTTATAGGTTATGGGACACCTTTACCCTTGATGACAATAATCATGGACAATTCTACCACTGAACTACTGATGACAACACTTTCTGTTAGCATCCCCCCTCCCCCTTGGGGGGATGCTGGGGGCCTGTCAGTATGAATAGAATCCCCACCTTCTGGAAATTCTGCGCCAAGATTTCCCTCTTTGCTATGCCTCTCTTTGTTTCTGCCTTGATCCTTTGTCACTTCTTGCTTGTCTATTTTCTGCCTTCTTGGTTCATTCTTCTTCCTACCACAACCCCCAACCCCCCCCCCAAAAAAAAACAAACAAACCCACAACAACAACAACAAACAACCCCACCGAAACAAAACAAAAACAACAACAACAAAAAACAACCCAACAAAACCAAACCAAACAACAACAAACAAAAAAGAAAACCTTAAAACATTAAATTTCTCTTCCACACTGAAGTCAGTGGAAGTGCTAGGCCTCACTTAACAGCAGCGGAAGGCATTTTTCGCTCATATAACAAACACAACAATAGTTGCCAGTGTGAGCATTGGACGAAGAATGGCAGAAACAAGCAGTTATAGCACAACACACAACACACAACACACTCGATCCCATGTTCTGCGGTCATGCCCGACAAGACATGCTGATAGCTATCCCAACACGCACCCCACTCACCCACAATACTACCTGCGTCCTCTCTGGTGTAGCGGTGGTACAGAACACAGGTGATGGAGATGAAGACGATCAACACCACCACGCCCACCAGTCCCCCGATAACGTACGGTAATGGAGACACCGCTGAAAGTCACAGGTCATTCAATCCCTTTAGAGTAAATCTCACCAACACAGAACTTCATTCATGTGGGGCACAAGCCGTAGAACAGTGAGGAAGAAGAAGAAGAAGAAGAAGAAGAAAGAAGAAAAAAGTAGAAGAAGAACAACAACAAGAGGGAAAAAGAAGACGAAGAAAAAAAAAAAGAAGAAAGAAGAAGAAGAAAAAGAAGAAAAGAAGAAAAAAAGAAGAAGAAGAGAGGAAGAAGAAGAAGAAGAAGAAGAAGAAGAAAGAAGAAGAAGAAGAAGAAGAAGAAAAAGTAGAAGAAGAACAACAACAAGAGGAAGAAGAAGAAGAAGAAGAAGAAGAAGACGACGAAAAAGAAGATGAAGAAAAGAAGAAGAAGACGACGAAAAGAAGAGAAGAAGAAGAAGAAAGAAGAAGAAGAAGAAGAAGAAGAGGAAGAAGAAGAAAAAAGAAGAAGAAGAAGAAGAAGAAGAAGAAAAAGAAGAAGAAGAAGAAAAAGAAGAAGAAGAAGAAGACAGCATAGTACACATCCATCACCTCGCACACATCACAAGATAATACCTATACCAATACTGTTCATCTCAAGGTAAAAAAAAAAAGTTTAAAAAAGCAAATATATAATATATAGTTTTTGCATTTCACTCCCCCCAAAAAGTACATGTACAATCTATAAGCAAATCGTGCAGAATTCTATGTGTGTGTGTGTGTGTGTGGTTTTGTTGTGTGTGTGTGTGTGTGTGTGTGTGTGTGTGTTGTGTGTGTGTATGTGGTGTGTGTGTAGGTGTGTGTGTGTGTGTGTGTGTGTGTGTGTGTGTGTGTTCTACGCCCCTCCCTCCCACCCCAACATTTAGGTAACCGTAATTCCGGCTTCCGGACTGGTATCTAAACACAGCACCTGTGTGCATGCGGTTTTGTTGTTGTTTTTTAAAACATCCGTTCCTACCGGCACAAAGGGCCTCTTTTGGCCTCTTAAGGAAGGAAGGTGGCAGGATGGTTAAGACGTTTGCCTGCCAACAAGTAAACCGTGAGGTTGTGGGTTCGATTCCCAGCCTCGCCCTTTCTTCCTAGTTTGACAAACAAATCGAACTGAATGTCTAAGTCCTTCGGATGAGACTATAAACCGAGGCCCCGTGTTCGAACGCATGCAGAACACCTTGCGCACACGTGAAATCCTGTTCCGCTTTTCGGAAGAGTAGGCCATTGTGTGCCGGTGGAAACAGATGACAAAATTTACAAAACCGAATACACACGGGGACTGGATGTAAAAAGGCACATGAGTGCTTATTCCATTATCCTCGATATAAAAGAATAAAATAAATTTAAAAAAAATACATCTACTCTTCCACAAGCCAAACCAGGGTTTTAACGTGTGCGCAAGACGTTCTGCATTCATTCACACACGGGGCCTCGGTTTATATAGTCTCACCCGGAGGACTTTGACATTGAGTTCGATCTTTCAGTCAAACTGGGAAGAAAGAACAAAGCTAGGAATGGAACTCACAGCCTCAAGTTTACGTTAAGATTTCTAACAGAAGACGGTAAGGAATTCCAAATAACTGGGTATAGTTAAGAAACTTAATTTGGGGGTGACATCCACGTGATCATAATGCCCCTGTATGCGTACTTACGTCTCTCCACCAAGGTCAAAGTGACGTTATCTGAACCGTATGCGTTGATGACGTTACAGTTGTAGTTTCCAAAATCCCCTGTCTCCACGCTAGGACCAACAGAAATTGTCCGTTCATTTTGAATTTTTTTTTAATATAAAATAAAATACCCAAAGAAAACATAGCAACAAGCACAGACACACGCATAAATGCACACACACACACATGCACGCACAAGGACAGACAGGCAGACACACAGACAGACACACACTAATTTTGATACACACACGGGCACACTCATGCACACGGGCATGTACGTCAACGCTCCCCCCCCCCCCCCCCCACACACACTCCTACAACCCCCCCTCCCCTCAACACACATCTAAACCCTCCCCACCCCCCTTCCCCCACACACATACCCTCCACGACCAAGACCCACACTCTCTCACACATTGTAGGCCATTGTGTGCCGTTGGGAACACATGACAATTTACAAAACCGCATACACACGGGGATTGGATGTTAAAAGGCACATAAGTGCTTATTCCAATATCATCGATTATAAAAGAATAAAATAAATAAATAAAATAAAAATAAACACTCACACACACAGATAGACAGACAGACAAGCACACACATATACACGCAACCCCCCCTCCCCCCATCCCACACACACCAACACACGAAGACATCCCCCCCCCCTCCCCCTCCCACAAACCTCAGAATATGCAGGACACTTCGACGCCCATACAAGAGATCTGTCTCCTCAATGGACATCCGGTCTGATGTGGCCGCCTCGATAGGCTTACCTCCCTTGACCCAACACAGCGCACAGGAGAGAATTAGGAAGGGTACAGCAACTGTATTGTGTTTATTGTGTTGTATGGTGTTGTGTTGTGTTATGTTGCTTCGATTTGTTTGTTGTTTTTTACAAGATTCAGCGCTATATAAATTCCATATATTATTATTATTATTATTATTGTTATGGTGTTGTGTTGTAGTGTATTGTGTTGTGTTGTAGTGTATTGTGTTATGTTGTGTTGTAGTATTGTTTTGTGTTGTGTTGTTTTGTTGTATTGTACAATCTTCATTGAAGTCAAACTTTCTGAGGAAATCTGAATGTTAATTTTACACAATCACATATCATGTACACAAGTACAGACATACAGACAGACAGACAAACAGACAATTACTATCACCACCACCACATCATCATCATCATCATCATCACGACTACCACCACCACCCCATCACCACCCCATCACCCTCACAACCACCACCACATCACCACCACACCACCACCACCACCACCACCACACCACCACCACCACACCACCACCACCACCACCACCACACACCACCACCACCACCACCACTATACCACCACACACCACCACCACACCACCACACACCACCACCACCACCACACCACTCTAATATCAGTGTTATCAATCGTCATGGTGACAATCCTCCCCCCCCCCCCCACCACCACCACCACCACCACTATACCACCACCACCACCACCACCACCACCCACCACCACCACCACCACCACTATACCACCACCACCACCACCACCACTATACCACCACCACCACCACCACCACCACCACCCACCACCACCACTATACCACCACCACCACCACCACTATACCACCACCACCACCACACACCACCACACCACCACACCACCATCACCACCACCACCACCATCACCACCACCCCACCCCACCACCACCCCCCCACCACAACCACCACCACCACACCACCACCACCACACCACCACCACCACCACCCACACCACCACCACCACCCACCACCACCCACCCCCACCACCACCACCGCCAATATCAGTGTTATTAATCGTCATGGTGACAATCCTCCCACACCCACCACCCCCACCACCACCACCACCATCACCACTACCCCACCACCACCACCATCACCACCACCATCACCACTACCACCACCACCACCACCATCACCACCACCATCACCACAACCACCACACCACCATCACCACTACACCACCACCACCACCTCCACATCACCACCACCACATCACCACCACCACATCACCACCACCACCACCACCATCACCACCACCACCATCACCACCACCACCACCATCACAACATCACCATCACCACCACATCATCATCACCACCATCATCACACCACCACCACCACCACCACCACCCCCACACCACCACCACCATCAGTGGTATCAGTCGTCAAGGTGACAATCTCCCCACCACCACCACCACCACCATCACCGCACACCACCACTACCACCACCATCACCACCACCACCACCACACATCATCATCACCACCATCATCCATCACCACCATCACCACCACACCACACCACCACCACCCCACCACCACCACTAATACAGTGTTATCAGTCGTCATGGTGACAATCTCCCCACCACCACCACCACCACACACCACCACCACCACCACCACCACCACCACCACATCACCATCACCACCATCACCACCATCACCCCATCACACACAAAACACCACAATCACGTACTATTCTTACCCTCACCTCAACATTCCCTCCCAAGCCCCGCCCCCCCCACAAAATACACGACTGTATAATATAAACAGGACGCACTTCCATTTTGGTTAACCCCATACAACACATAAACACGCGGAGAGAGATAGAGAGAGAGAGGAGAGAGACTGAGAGAGGAAGTGCTGAGGAGAGAGAGAACAGAGAGTAGTGTGTGCGTTGTGCAGAGTGCATGTATGATGGCATGAGTGTGCCTCTGTGTGTGTGGGCGCACGCGTGTGTGGTTGTCATGTGAGCGCGCGCGCGCACGCGCATGATGGCCTTGTGTGTGTATGTATGATTGTTGTGTGTACATACACATCTACAATCTTTCACCCCCCGCCATTCTTTTTCCTCTCAGCCCCCTCTTCTCACTACTCCCCCCCCCCCCTCCTCTCTCTCTCTGTGTTCAGCCCCCCACCACCACCACCCCCTGATTCCCCATGTCTTGTTTTCTGTCTGTATGTCATGTCTGTCTGTGTGTATCTCACACTCTCTCTCTACTTCCCCCTGTTCTGTCTGTCTCTCTCTACTTCCCCTCTCTATCGTCTGTCTGTCTGGCTGTGTTCTCTCTCTCACCCTCTCTCATACTTCCCCTCTCTATCTGCGTCTGTCCTGTTCTGTGTCTGATCTTCACCCTCTCTCACTTCCCCTCTATGATCTGTCTGTCTGTCGGGTCTGTCTCACCTCTCTCTCTACTCCCCCCCCTCTTATTGTTACCTGTCTGTCTCTCTGTGTGCTCTCTCTCACCTCTCCTCTACTTCCCC
>CM054146.1:343355-370855 GCA_028751875.1 Rapana venosa
CTTCTGCTTCTTTTCAGGGAGAAACTCTTTTGTTGTCATGGGTTCTTTTACATACACTGAACGCGTGTCGCACACGGCTTATCATCTCATCCGAAAGACTATCACCTAGACCACCACTCAAGGTCTTAGTGGATGGAGGAAAAGTTCGGACACAAATTGTTCCATAGAGATAACACCAGTACTGACTCCACAATCCCCAAAGTCCTTCGGAGGAGACTATAAACCGAGGTCGCGTGTGCGAACCGCACAGAACATCTGGCCCACAGGCTAAAAACCCATTCCAGCTTTCACAAGAGTAGGCCAGTGCGTGCTGGTAGCAACAGTTGACAACATTCGAAAAATTGTGGTCTGGGCGCTAGTCTTTCGGATGAGACGATAAACCGAGGTCCCGTGTGTTACACGTAATTATTTAGCGCACGTAAAAAACCCACGGCAACAAGAGAGTTGTCCCTGGCAAAATTCTTAGAAAAAAGCCACTCTGATAGGGAAACAAATACAGCTGCAGAAAAAAAAAAAAAAAAAAAAGGGTGAAAGGGTGGCGCAGCGCTAAGTGGCGACGCGTTCTCCCGCTCTCCCCGGGGAGAGCAGCCCGAATTTCACGGAGAGAAATCTGCCGTGACTTAAAGTGGTATGAAATAAAAATCTGAGCGCTTTGATTTGTTGCTTTACAAGATTCAGCGCTATATAAATTCCATACATTATTATTATTATTATTATTAAAACCCCCCACCCTGCATGCATACAGCAGGTGTCGTGTTTGGACCCCTTTCCCCCAAATCGGAATGCGGCTACCTTCATGGGGGCTACACACAGAGGGTGAAAACAGTGGGTGAAGTGAAAACAGTGGGTGAAAACAGTGGGTGAAGTGAAAAGAGTGGGTGAAAACAGTGGGTGAAGTGAAAAGAGTGGGTGAAAAGAGTGGGTGAAGTGAAAAGAGTGGGTGAAGTGAAAAGAGTGGGTGAAGTGAAAAGAGTGGGTGAAGTGAAAAGAGTGGGTGAAGTGAAAACAGTGGGTGTTGAAGTGAAAAAAGTGGGTGAAGTGAAAACAGTGGGTGAAAAGAGTGGGTGAAGTGAAACGAGTGGGTGAAGTGAAAACGAGTGGGTGAAGTGAAAAGAGTGGGTGAAGTGAAAAGAGTGGGTGAAGTGAAAAGAGTGGGCGTTGAAGTGAAAACAGTGGGTGAAAAGAGTGGGTGAAGTGAAAAGAGTGGGTGAAGTGAAAAGAGTGGGTGAAGTGAAAAAAGTGGGTGAAGTGAAAAGAGTGGGTGAAGTGAAAACAGTGGGCGTTGAAGTGAAAACAGTGGGCGAAGTGGAAAACAGTGGGTGAAAACAGTGGGTGAAGTGAAAACAGTGGGTGAAGTAAAAAGAGGGGTGAGGTGAAAAGAGTGGGTGAAGTGAAAACAGTGGGTGAAGTGAAAAGAGTGGGTGAAGTGAAAAGAGTGGGTGAAGTGAAAACAGTGGGTGAGGTGAAAAGAGTGGGTGAAGTGAAAACAGTGGGTGAAGTGAAAACAGTGGGTGAAGTGAAAACAGTGGGTGAAGTGAAAACAGTGGGTGAAGTGAAAACAGTTGGGTGAAAACAGGTGGCAATCGCGATATCTCACCATGGATGAACCTCGCAGCTCTAGCCGAAGAACGACCCCCCCCCCCCCCCTCCACCACCTCCCCTCCCCCACCCCATCACCTCCTCCCCCACCACCCCTCCCCCACCCCCTCCCCCTCCTCCACCACCCCCCCCTCCACTCCCCCAACCCTCCTCCTCCCCCACCCCCCCCTCCCTCCTTCCCCCACCCCCCTCCCTCCCCCACCCCCCCCCTCCCTCCTCCCCCCCCAACCCCTCCCTCCCTCCTCCCCACCCCCCCCTCCCTCCCCCCTCCCTCCCTCCTCCCTCCCCCCTCCCTCCCCCCCCCCTCCCTCCCCCCCCCTCCCTCCACCACCACCCCCCTCCCTTCCCCCCCTCCCTCCCCCCTCCCCTCCCTCCTTCCCCCCACTCCCTCTCTCCCCCACCCCCTCCCTCCCCCCCAACCCCACCCCCCCCTCCCTCCCCCCCCCCCCCCCTCCCCCACCCCGTCCCTCCCTCCCCCTCCCCCCACTCCCTCCCTCCCTCTCCCTCCCTCGGCCTCCCCACCCCTCTCTTTAACCCAGCCTGTACCTGGTGGAGAAGACGCTGTGGGTCAGGCGGCGTCTGTCCAGGTACCAGGAGATGTTAGCGGCCGGCTTGCCCATGTTGGCCCGGCAGGTGAGGTTGGTGGGCCTGTGCAGCACCACCGGCAGCGTGGGCGCCCCATCTATGGAGGGCTGCTGGGGGGCAACTGCAACAGCACACACCGCGCACAGCAGCTAGCGCCATGGGTGACGTGACGTGACCTGACGTGACCCTGGTGGTGTCCACACGGACCCCGTCATAGGGAAGCCGGGCCGGGCTGAGGGGTTTCCAAAATACTTTTTTTGTTTGGTTTGGTATGTTTTCTTTTGTTGGTCATAGCAAGATGTTGAGGCACAGCAAGATTCCGATTTTGGGTCCAGTGAAAGATTTTGAGTCACTGAAAGGTTTTTGAGTCACTGAAAGATTTTGAGTCACTGAAAGAGTCACTGAAAGATTTTGAGTCACTGAAAGAGTCACAAAAAGGTTTTGAGTCACTGAAAGATTTTGAGTCACTGAAAGAGTCACTGAAAGATTTTGAGTCACTGAAAGAGCCACTGAAAGATTTTGAGTCACTGAAAGATTTTGAGTCCAGTGAAAGATTTTGAGTTACTGAAAGATTTTGAGTCACTGAAAGATTTTGAGTCACTGAAAGGTTTTTGAGTCACTGAAAGATTTTGAGTCACTGAAAGAGTCACTGAAAGATTTTGAGTCACTGAAAGAGTCACAAAAAGGTTTTGAGTCACTGAAAGATTTTGAGTCACTGAAAGAGTCACTGAAAGATTTTGAGTCACTGAAAGAGCCACTGAAAGATTTTGAGTCACTGAAAGATTTTGAGTCCAGTGAAAGATTTTGAGTTACTGAAAGATTTTGAGTCACTGAAAGATTTTGAGTCACTGAAAGATGTTGAGTCACTGAAAGATCTTGAGTCACAGAAATATTTTGAGTCACTGAAAGATTTTGAGTCACTGAAAGATTTTGAGTCCAGTGAAAGATTTTGAGTCCACTGAAAGATTTTGAGTCCAGTGAAAGATTTTGAGTCACTGAAAGATTTTGAGTCCAGTGAAAGGTTTTGAGTCACTAAAATATTTTGAGTCCAGTGAAAGGTTTTGAGTCACTGAAAGATTTTGAGTCACTGAAAAGGTTTTAGGTCGCAGATTTTAAGTCTCAGAAAGATTTTGAGTCAAAGAATTGGAAATATTTTCAGTCCTATACAGTAAGACTTTAAGCCATAGTGACATTAAAAAGAAAATCTGGCATGAAATCTAGTTACAAGAGAGTTGGGGTTTTTTTGTTAGTCATAAACAGCAGTGGTTTTTAGTCATAGACAGCAATTTCTCTAACCCTAGACAGCAGTTTTTACTCGTCAGAAACAGCAATACTTTTTCTCTAGTCCTAGACAGAAATTTCAAAAGTCCTAGACAACATTTTCACAATCCTATATGGCGAAAGTGTGGAGAAACCATAACATCAGAACCCACACTAAGGTCAGACTCTACAAGGCACTCGTCACATCCATAGCCTTGTACAGCTGTGAAGCATGGACACTCATTGCCGATTTAGAACGTCGCATTCAAGCCTTTGAGATGAAGTGCCTCAGGTAATTCCTGAACATCACCTACAGAGACCGTAAAACCAACGAATACGTCTGGCAGCAGATCGAGACACGGCTGGCAAACAAGAACCATTGCTAGATACAGTCAAACGGAGGAAATTGAAATGGTTTGGCCACACAACAAGGCATAACAGCCTGTCAAAGACAGTCCTGCAGGGAATGGTGGAAGGAGCAAGGAGGCAGGGACGACCACGCAAAAGCTGGATATCCAACATCAAGGAGTGGACCGGCCTCACTGTACCAAACCTCCTGAAAGCAGCCCAGGACAGAACCATTTGGCGGTCCACTTGCAGCGTTCGTGCGGGTACCCCAACGGTCGTCCCGACCAAGGGATGAGTGAGTGGGTGATATGGCATGTTCTTTTTCTCTACTTTCTTAAGATCGTGGACAGCAAAACCTTTTAGTTTTAGACAGCAAGTGTTTTTGCATTTTAGTCATAAACAGTCTTTATTTTATTTAATCATCGCCAGCAAGTTTGTTTTTTATTTAGCCATAGCCAGCAAGATTAAATCATAGCCAATAAGATTTAGCCATAGCCAGCAAGATTTAGCCATAGCCAGCAAGATTAAATCATATCCAGCAAGATTTAGCAATAGCCAGCAAGATTTACCCATAGCCAGCAAGATTAAAACATAGCCAGCAAGATTAAATCATAGCCAGCAAGATTTACCCATAGCCAGCAAGATTAAATCATAGCCAGCAAGATTAAATCATAGCCAGCAAGATTTAGCCATAGCCAGCAAGATTCAGCCATAGCCAGAAAGATTTGGCCATGAGAGAAAGAAGTGTATCCAACGGCAGCAGTATCTGTGAGAACACGTCTAGCCATGACAGCAAGCATGTCCTAGGAGCAGGCAGCAAACAGCAGTTACAGGCGGCACCGTGCAGTCATAGCTAGCCCCATGTAGCTCTAACCACTTCACTGTGCCTGCAGGATTCCGCTATAGCCAGTCATAGTTAACGATCAAAACTAGGATTACTTCTGATCTGATTCTACTGCTTCTATGTTGATAGCATTTGCATAGCGTCTTATAGGATATACTTTTTATGCACACGTTCCTCTCCCCATCCTCACCACCACCACCACCCCCACCACCACCACCACCACCATCATCAATCATCACCACCACCACCACCACCACCACCATCATCAATCATCACCACCACCACCATCATCATCACCACCACCATCATCATTTTACTCGCTTTGAAAAGCATGATTTCTCAGATGAATTAAATGATCTGAAGCAATCCCTAGTTTCTGAGAATAGCGTCATTGTTGATGAAGAAATTATCTGTAAGCACTTAAAGGCAATAAATATTAACAAATCTCCCGGACCAGATGGTATATGTGGAAGAACCCTGAAATTCTGCGCTACTGAGCTTGCCAGTGTCCTTCAACACCTGTTCCAGGCCTCACTGGATACTTGTCAGATTCCTGTTATTTGGAAAACTTCCAATGTAATACCTCTTCCAAAGAAACCCAATCCTTCTCGGCCTAACGATTTTAGACCTGTAGCTCTCACATCTCTTGTGATGAAAACGCTGGAAAAGATCGTAAAATCTCTCATTCTTTCTGCTACAGAGAAAGACCTTGACCCACTGCAATTTGCATACAGGTCTCGAAGGGGTGTCGAAGATGCCAAACTATTCATTTTGAGCAAGTTGTATAGCCACTTGGAAACACCTGACTCTCATGCCAGAATATTGTTCGCTGACTTTAGTTCAGCTTTCAATACAATGCAGCCTCACGTTCTGGTTAACAAAATAATTTCAAAATTTGACGTAGACAATCAACTTGTTCGTTGGCTGATTGAATTTTTAACCAACAGACCACAGCGTGTTTTGGCCAACAAAATATCTTCTTCGGTTAGATTTACCTGCACTGGTTCTCCGCAGGGTTGCGTCCTCTCACCACTTCTGTACATTCTATACACAGATGATTGCAGAAGCAACTATGGAAATTCCTTTCTGGTAAAGTTCGCAGACGATAGTGCTCTGTTATCCCTCTTATCCGGATCAGTCTTAGACCATGGTCCAGCCCTCACCGAGTTCGTACACTGGTGTGACGAGGCCTATCTGGAGCTAAATGTTTCTAAAACTAAAGACCTGCCTATCGACTTCAGAAGATCAGGGCATACTCCTAAGAATATTATTATCCATAATCAAGAGGTTGAAAACGTTTTGAACTATAAGTATCTGGGAACTGTTTTTGACCACAAGCTAAACTGGGACGTTAACACTGACGCTATTGTCAAAAAGGGACAACAACGTCTGTATTTTCTGAGGAAACTGAACTCATTTTTTGTAGACAAAAAGATCCTTTCCTTGTTTTACAAGTCTTACATAGAGAGTGTTCTAAGTTTTGCTTTCATTTGTTGGTACAATAACCTTAGTGTTAAAAACAAGAATGGCCTGCAGAGAATTGTAAGAATCTGCTCAAAAATAATTGGAAAAGAACAAAGAGATCTCATGTCGTTCTGCAATCAGCAGCTTGTACGCAAAGCCACAGCCATTTTGGCTGATCCTTCTCATGCTTTGTTTCCAGAATTTCAAATGTTGCCTTCGGAATGCCGTTTTCAGTGTCCCATCAGCAAAACCAACAGAAAAAGAAATTCTTTTGTGCCAGTAAGCATTCGACTTCTGAATTCACAATGATGTTGACTACCTAGTTCTTACATTTCTCTGAATTATCTGCCTGATTGTCATTGTTACGAGTGTAGTCAATACATAATTGTGTGTGTGTGTGTGTGTGGGGGGGGGGGGGGGGGGGGGGGGGGTGGGTGTGTGAAATAGGGGTGGTTTAGTCAGTGTCTTGAAACATTGAATTCATATATTGGTGTATGGGTGTGGGTGTGCGTGGGGTGTTCGCACACACACGTACGTGGGTGTGTACGTGCTGCGTATGCGTGCGTAAAAATAAGTTTTTATGTCTTCTAGTCAATGGGTTTAAATTGTGTTCACAATTGAGTGTGTGTGTCGCATGCGCGCGTGTGTGTTGTGTGTGTGTGTGGTGTGTGGTGTGTCATGACATTTTATTTGAAAACCAATATGAAATATAGCTTTTGTGTCTTTGATATATTTGATGAGTATCAATCTGCCTGTCAGTATTGCAATTGCCCTTCATGGGATGAGTAAAGTGTTTTTGACTTGACTTGACTTGACTTGACTCACTACCACCACCATCATCATCACCACCACCACCATCATCCTTATCACCATCATCACCACCACCATAATCATCATCATCACCATTATTGCTACTGCTTAGTATTACTGCTTTGCTTGTGAATGCATGCGCTTGTGTGTGTGTGTGTGTGTGTGTGTGTGTGCTTGTATGTGCGTGCGTGCTTGTGTGTGCGCGTGTGTGTGTATGTGTGTGCATGTGTATTTCTGTGTGCGTGCATACATGCATGTGCGTACGTGCGTGTGTGTGTGTGTGTGCGCGCGCGCATGTGTACGTGCATACGAGCGTCATTACATACCCACCTTCCTGCCAGCCTGTCTGTCTGCATGTATACACGCTAAATGCGTTCGTGCGCGCGCGTGCACACGCAAACGCAAGCACACACACACACGGACACACAAACACACGGACACACACACACACACACGGGACACACACACACGCACGGAAAACACACACACATACACACCACCACACCACACACACCCCACACACACACACACACACAAAACACACAGGACACACCACACACCACGGAAACCCCACACACACACCACACGTGTATGTCCAAACTTACTGACAACAGTGATATCAGCGGTACGAGAACGGATGCCACGTGCAGAGCTTGTGGCGCCCGCCTGGCATTGGTAATGCCCGTCATCATCCAGGCCTACATCTCGAATCTGCAGATTCCACGACCCTGAACGTAGCCACACCAAAAACAAACAAAAAAACAAAAAAAAAGAGGAAAGAGTCAGATGCCAGCTTCTAATGAAAAAAACAATTTTCTTCTGATCTTTTTTCCCTTTCTCTATGGCTTTTTTCCCCTCAAAAGGGCAGAATGATGTTAGAGATTTAAAAAAATAACCTCAGAAGAAGGAGAAAGAAGAAGAAGAAGAAGAAGAAGAAGAAGAGAAGAAGGGGGAGGAGGAGGAGGAGGAGGAGGAGGAGGAGGAGGACAAGAAGAAAAAGAAGAAGAAGAAGAGAAGAAGAAGAAAGAAGAAGAAGAAGAAAAAAAAGAAGAAGAAGATGGAGAAAGAAAAAGGAAGAAGAAGGAGGAGGAAGAGAGAGAGAAGGGGAGAGAGAGGAGGAGAGAGAGGAGAGAGAGGAAGAGAGAGAGGGAGATAGAGATAGAGAGAGAGGATCGATGTATCTATTTTTCGTATCTATGATCTCAAGAGTCCATGTTCCTGAAAACAGCAGGGCCCCCCCACTCCCCTAACATACAACAATAACAAAAAGACAATAAGAAAACAACAAAAAACATTAACAAAATAACAAAACCCCCCGAAAAAACCCACAAAACAAAACACCCGCTAAACATCAACAAACACAAAAAAATCCCTCTCCCACACTTTTCTCAAAGGGCCAGAATGAGTGTGTGTATGTGTGTGGGCGTGCGTGCGCGCGTGTGTGTACGCATGTATTCGCGTGAGCACACGCGATGACTTGAAACTGGAGCTTCCATGAGGGAGGCTGTGAGGAGAGAGGGTGAGAGGGGGTGGGAGGGGAGGGGAGAAGAGTGAGTGAGTGAATGTGTGAGTGTGTTGATGTGTTAGTTGTTTTTTGTTTAGTTATTGTATGATTTTGCTTATATCATATTTGTAAACGCCTACAGATACCTCAGGGACGGGGTAGCTCAGTGGTCGGAGCACTCGCTTTCCCCCAGCCAAGTTAAGCAGCGTCGAGCGTGGTTACCAGTTGGATGGGTGACCGTTTGCGCGCCTTGGCTTCAGTACAGTTCCCCCAGTTCCCCCAGCTGTAAATGGGTACCTGCCCTCTTTAGGGTCAGGGAAGGTAAAGCAGCGAGGGAGAGGAGATGGGCGCCGCCCTCAATATGCTGGCCCTAGAGAAGTGAGGTCTCTGACACCTCGCTCCCCCTACGACCTTATAGGTTATGGGACTCCTTTACCTTACCTTTACCTTACAGATACCTTTCAGCGCTATATAAACTCTATACATTATTATTGATATCATTATTATTATTACAGCTTTCATCAGAGAGATAAGGTGCACAATATACCCTTACTTGCGTACTTACTTACCTAGGCTATTAATTTACCTAGAGATAAAAAAAAATGAAAGAAAAAACAACCCAGACACACAGAAAGACCAATAAACAGACAGACAGACAGACAGATAGACAGCCAGCCAGACATACACACACATCCCCCCCTTCATACACATCTCCCCCTTTCTCTCCCCCACCCCAATCACACATAACTTCACTCCCTCTCTCTCTCTCTCTCTCTCTCTCTCTCACAGATACACACACACACACACGTACACACACACACACGTACACACACACACACACACACGTACACACACACGTACACACACACACGTACACAACACACACACACACACACACACACACACACACACAGAGGAAGGCAGAGGAAGTGCAGTGTATGGCAAAGTGATTGAGAGGCTGAAGAATGTCCTGTGATGACTGTACCGTCTGGAAGGGAGGCTACCTGATCCACCTTATGTCATGTTTACCTCAGTGCGTTCCTCTTGTTCTTTTGTTGCCATTGCAAAAGGCTAGACACCACCTTTACTCGGAGCCACTTTTCCTTCTCTTTCCTGTAATTTTTACTCTTGCATAAAAACCGTACGCATAAAGGCATCCATAGAAATTTTTTAAAATTTGATTTTGAAAGACTAGTCTCTGACTCAAAACATGTGATTTCGCACAAGTTTGTAATTTTAATTTTATCATTTATTTTTTCCAGCAAAAACTATACCTACTCACTTCTTTGTCGTCTGCTAGCTTCCTAACCACAATATGCATGCAAAGGGGTCAACGTTGTAGGAATACAAGCAATCCTCATTAACTAATGATTATTTCCAACTTTCATGTGATTGCCTGGTATTGCTCTATGTCCTCAATCCCCCAAGTACACAGTACATTTTTTCATACTTTAAAAAATCTGTGAAAACCAGCAGACATTTCGGGTACACACCTGTAATAGCTTGCGGGTCATGTAGTATCTTGTATAGAGTGCGAGTCGGAAAAAAAAATTGGTCATTTTCACAGACTTTTTTAAAGTATGAAAAAATGCACTGTGTACTTGTTTTTGGGATTGAGGACATAGAGCACTACTTAGGTAGTCACGAAAAAATTGGAAATAATCATCAAAAGAGGATTGCCTGTATTCCTACAGCATTGATCCGGTGCATTCATATTGCGGTAAGGAAGCTAGCAGATGACAAAGGACTGAGGGGGTACAGTGTTTGCTGAAAAATTAAAAAATTCAAACCTACCAAATTTGTTCAAAATCACATGAGTTTTGAGTCAAAGGCTAGTCTTTCACAAAAAGTGGTTATTGTTTCTGTGGATGCTATAGTACGTGCGGTATGAATATAGGAGTCACAGAGAAAAACAGAAGAAAAAAAAGAGTGCTTTTTTTAATTGCGGTGTGCAGACTTGCACTCTATAGAAGACACTACATGACCCGGAACCAAAATGTGGAGTGTAGCCCAAAGGGGCAGAAAACCAGGATGATATAGAATCTCTGTCATGATCTTTGGTTGTCGTCAATTTGTTGTTGTTGTTTATTTTATTTAGGGGTGGGGTAGGGTAGGGAGAGGGGGTTTCGTGTTGCGTTTGGATATGAGTTGGAATTCTTGCTCTTCTGTTCCTTTGTGTTTTAAAGTTGTGTTGTTGTTGTTGTTGATTTCCTTCATCATCATCGACATCATCTTCTCTTTCTTGTTGTACTTCTTGCTCTGGTTCTTGTTGTTGTTGTTTCATTGTGTTTGCTGTTGTTGTTGTTGTTGTTGTTGTGGTTGCTGGTCCTTCTTCTCGTGGTTGTTACTATTTCTTTCTGCTGCCTCATCATCTGTGACAATCCTGTGCTGCTGTTGCCACTCCGCTATCATCTCCATGTCTCCCCGACAGCCATACCCGCAGTCATATTGTCACATCCTCAGGGTCGGTTGTCCACAAGGAACCCATAAATGCCAGGCCACCACGGGGCCACCAGCCAGAGGGGCCCTGCTCTGCTTCTGGGTCACTTTAATGAAGTTCAGTGGTGCCTGTTCTGAGCTAACATACGCAGGACACCACCTACTAAGTCCCCTACTAACGACAGTGTTAGCTCAGTCGCGGAGCCAGACTAAGTTGCCCACCCGAGGTGGCAACCACCACAACGTCCCTCCAACGACCGTCCCCCGCGAACCTCCAACCCCAAAGGCTTTGACACAAACTCACCACAGGCACAGAATTGTATGGACAAACCAAATCTGAGGTCACCATGAGACCAGAGCAAACGGGACCATCGAATTCGAGATAATTTCATTCACTTATTTAGCAATAAATGAAAATGAGGATGACGTAATGCTGCTGCTATAGAGGTGCATGTGCTTTGAGACTACTTGACAGGGTTGTACTCTACGCTTACTATCATAAACCCCGGCGTAAACCCGGGCCCGAGAGAAAGACACCTGCTGTGTTGGTCGGTAAATTTGGCAACCTCTCAAATGAAATCCTTTAAAAGGTGGTGAACTCGACTGGGGGGTTCCAGATTTTTCCCCCATTGACCCCACGCACACTCACTCGGGTGGAGCGGGCCGGAGCTAAACCCCGACTCTTTTGAATTCGAAACCCTCCATCTTGCAGCCTGTACCCCCAAGGTGTTGTAGTTTTTGTCACTGTCGTTTTTGTAGTCCTAAAGTGTTTTGAGGGGGTTTTTTAGAGAAGAGAGAGAGAAGAGAGAGAGAGAGGAGGAGAGAGAAAAGAGGGGAAAGAGGAGGAGAGGAAGAGAGGAGAGAAGAGGAGAGAGAAGAGAGAACGAGAAAAGGCAACCCAAAAACCCAACCCCCCAAAAAAAAAACCAAACAAAAACAAAAAAAGCCCAACCCAAAATCAGCAACAATACCAGCACCCCCACAAAACCAACGAAACCTGCCCAAACCTCACAGCAAAAATACACCACACACACACCACACACGCACGCACGGGGGGGCAACACCAACTGCCCGTTGGATTTGCGCACACGTTTTAAAACCTGTTCCGCTTTTCGTAAAGTAGGCCATTTTTTTGGGCCTGCCGGGGGAACAATAACAAAATTTACAAAATCCCTACTAGGGGACGGATGTAAAAAGGCAATAATCTCATTCCATTTCCCGTATAAAACAAAGGAAGAATAAAAAAAAAAATAAAATAAAGTGGGCTGCACCAGCACGGAACGCCCCGCGCGCGCGCGGGAAAACACAACATCACATACACAAACACATACACATACACACACCCACACGTACAACACATACACCACCACACACCACCACCCCAACAACAAACACCCACTCCTTCCCCACCCCACACACACCACCACACCTACCCCCCCCCCTCCCTCCCCCCCCCCCCCCCCACCCCCTCCCCCCCCCACCCTCCCCCCCCCCACCTCCCCCCCCCCCCCCCCCCCCCCCCCCCCCCCCGCCCCCCCCCCACTCCCCCCCCCCTTTTCCCCTTTCCGACACTTCCCGATATGGGTGTCTCTCGGTGCCGATCATGCGTAGCGCGGGTAGCCGGGTAGCGCCCCTCCTCCGCGCCCCCCGTTCTGGTCCCCTGCACCGCGCCCACCGGTTAGCGATGCTGCAGTTGAGCACCACCTGCCCCCCCCTCCTCACCCACACGCTCTGCGGTTCCTGCACAAAGCGCTGCCCCGCCCCACACTGCAACAACAGATGAATGGACAGGCACCATCAGACCACAGAGATAAAGATACCGAAATGGTTCTTTTCTGAGGGTAATAGAAATAGAGATACCGATACCGCAATGGTTCTTTTCTGAGGGTAATAGAAATAGAGATAACCATACCGAAATGTTCTTTTCTGAGGGTAATAGAAATAGAGATAACCATACCGAAATGGTTCTTTTCTGAGGGTAATAGAAATAGAGATAACGATACCGAAATGTTCTTTTCTGAGGGTAATAGAAATAAGTACCAGACTTTGTTGTTGTTTTTTTACATCCAGCCCTCGAAATGAAAGAAAGAAGGAAGGGAAACAGGCAAAAATATAAGCAAAGTGAATCACAATAATCACAATAAATATAATGATAAGAGAGAGAGAGAGAGGGGGAGAGGAGGAGAGAGAGAGAGAGGGAGAGAGGGAGAGAGGCGAGAGGGAGAGAGAGAGGGAGAGAGAGAAGAGAGAGAGAGCGAGCGAGAGAGAGAGCGTTGGTAAGGTGAGAGAGAGAGAGAGAGAGAGAGAGAGAGAGAGAGAGAGAGAGAGAGAGAGAGAGAGCGTAGGTAAGGGTATGAAAGTTTGTCAAAGTCAGAGTCAAACTTTTATTTTCAAATGGTACAATTGAATAAGCAGTGCAGTTGCTTTTTTTCACCAAGCCATCTATCTAAAAAACACACCAGAAGATGATAATTATAATATATACAAACAGAGAAAAAAACCCACCTAAACAATGACAGACCATACAAATTTAAACAAAAGAAAATAGTGATATATGCACACATAGAATTGTGCCGTCAGCGCCTGGGCTTTATCACAGTTCTTGATTAAATCATTGGCGCTGGGGGCAACAGCAAGGTGAGAGGCTGCATGACCAGTGGCTTTCCCACTCATGGAATTCCACTTTACAGCTTAGTCTTTAGTGATCGACTATGACTCTGACTAGGAGGCTTGACTCGCACAGTCCTGATGTGCTGCAGCCCTGGGGGCTGGTTGGCCTTTGGAGAACATCTCCAACGCTGACTGTCCTTATGCCCACTTGGCCGAGAGAGTGGGGATGTACTGTGGGCAAGGCATCTCCACTATAATCAAATTAATTTTCTGCCCAGTTTCCAAAACAGCAGCTGCCTCCTCTGCTGTTTTGGAGGTCATCGTCGGACACGACGGACAAACATAAATACAGAATAAAAAACCTAAACAATGTTAAACCAGGTTAGAGGTTAAAGGTTAAGAGGGTGATGACTATTGTTATTAAGAGTATGATTGTGCTTGTAACTGTCGTGAGGGATGAGGAGGACGAAGAGGAGGAGAAGGAGGAAAAGGAGGAGGAGGAGGAGGAGAAGAAGGAGAAAGAGAAGTAGAAGAAGAATGCAAAGAATAATGCATTGAAGAAAAAATCTAAAGAATTTGAAGAAGAATTTGAAGAAGAATTTGACGGAGAAGGTATTGTAAAAGAAGAATTTGAAGAAGAAGAAGAATTTGAAGAAGAAGAAGAAGAAGAAGAAGAAGAAGAAGAAGAAGAAGAAGAGTATGATGATGATAATGATGATGGCAACAACAGTAGTGGTGATGGTAGAGGCAGTGGTGGTGATGGTTGCAATGACTGTGATGGTGGTGGTAATGATGTATACGGAAACATCTTGTCAGTATCTTATTTGCAGATCTGGCGAAACTTGTATGCAATTTTTGTCTACACACCATGGTATAAAGAAAAACCCAAAACAAACCCTACCAACAACAACAACTGACAACCAAAACTTCTTTCTGTTGATGTTTTGTTGTTGTTGGTATTGTTATTGTTGCTGCAGATCCCTAGCTTTTGGTCGTCGTCTTTGTTGTTCTACTTCTTTTATATTATTGCTGCTACTACTACTACTACTACTACTACTACTACTACTACTACTACTACTACTGCTGCTGCTGCCGCCGCTGCTGCTGCTGCTACTACTACTACTACTACAGATGGATCGGTGGTCTAGAGGTAACGCGCCTGTCTAGAAAGCGAAAAGTCCGGGTTCGTATCCCGTCTGGGCCCGAAACTTTTCCCCCATCCATTAGACCATGAGTGGTGGTCTGGGCGCTAGTCTTTCGGATGAGACGATAAACCGAGGTCCCGTGTGTTACAGAAAATTATGCAGCGCACGAAAAAGAACCCACGGCAACAAGAGAGTTGTCCCTGGCAAAATTCTTAGAAAAAAGCCACTCTGATAGGGAATACAGTTGCAGACCAAAAAAAAAGAAAAAAAGAAAAAAAAGGGGTGGCGCTGCTCTTGTGGCGACGTGCTCTCCCCGGGGAGAGCAGCCCGAATTTCACGCAGAGAAATCTCGTGACTTAAAGTGGTATAAATAAATAAATAAATAAATAAATACTACTACTACTACTAGAGTTTATATACCGCTATAGCTAGCAGAGACAAATCAAAGCGCTTGCACTCAACTCATTCTTACACAGTCATGCAACCAGTAACAAATAATAGTTCTAACAAGTCCAAATGCGCGCGCGCGCGCGCACACACACACACGCAGATTACAGGGTGATAGAATCTTGGCTGTTGAAGGCAGGGAAGAGCTATGAGATGAAACAGGAGAGGAAAATCTTAGGTTTGAAATAAATATGTCTTGAGACTGGATTTAAAAGTGTGTAAGAAGGCTTTTGGCAAAGAGAGAGAGGGAGGTCATTCCAGATCAATGGACCAGACATAGAGAAAGAGCGACGGCCAACGATTGTCTGGTTGAATCTAGGTATTCTTAAGCACAAGGTATCTGCAGCAGAGCGGAGGGAACGAGAAGGAGTGTACAGGTGAAGACATTCACATTCATTGTTACTGCGTGATTGTGTTTCTTTAAGATTGTTTTTTGATTATTTGTTCTCTTTCATTAAAAGCCATGTTGTGTGCTTATTCCTTTCCCTCAATAACAGATTAATTAATCAATTGATTGATTAATTCTTCTTCTCCTTCGTCTTCTCCTCCTCCTCCTCTTTCATTTTCTCCTCCTCCTCCACATTTAATTTTTTTAATCTTTTGTTTTCCACCTTGTAAACTGGTGTTGAAAGTGATAGGGGAGGCAATTCATTTCAGACTCCTGTTGGTCAGTTTAATCTCCCTTGAGGCTTCTCGTTTTAGACTGCCATGTTTTCTAACAACAAGCTTTGTGGGTTTGGTTTTTTTTCTTTCCCTTTTTCTAGTATTTGTGATATTTTTTTCTATTGTTTATTGGTTGTGGATTTTTTTAGTTTTTTTTTTTTTCCCCCTTTCCCGAGTCATTTTTTCTAAATGTTTTCTATGGCGTTTCTTTTCTTTTTTGTTGTTGCTTTGAATCAATACTATTCCCCCTCTCTCTCTCTCTCTCTCTCTCCTCTCCTGGGTGTGTGTGTGTGTGTGTGTGGTGAGGCTTTTATAAATTTTGCCCAAGAAAAGTAATGCCCCCTAAAAGCTGAAAACAGACAATATGAAACCAGACAGAAAAATAATTCCCAAACTACAAGCCCCCGCCCCCTCCTCCTCTCCCCCTCACAAAAAAATCACAACAAAAACCAAACAAAAAAACCCCCAAAAAAAACCCCACAACAATTCCTCCCCCCCAAATAATACACCCCCCCCCCTACCCCGAAAAAAAAAAAGCAAAAAAGAAAAAAAAAAGAAAAAAGCAAAACCAAAAACCCCCCCCCACACAAAAAGAGAACAAGAATGAAAAAAAATCCACACCAAACATAAACCACAGAGAAACAAATAGAACAACAGAAAGAACAACTTTTGCAAAATGTGCAACAAAACCAAACACACACAGACACCAAAAAATTCCTTTTGAAAAAAAAAAAAGCGAGCGCGCGCCAACACACACACTTTTTTTTGGGGGGGGGGGGGGGGGGGGGGGGTTGTTGTTGTTGTTGGTTGTTTTTTTGTTGTTTTTTTTCCTTTCTTAGAGGGCTTGAAAAAAAAAAAGCAAGTATTTTGCTTATTCAATGTCCACGGAATAAAAGTTTGATTTTGACTCAACTTTGACTTTACACACACACACAGCGGGAGAGGGGACGAACGACAAGGAAAAGGCGGGCCGAAATTCTAGAATAGAGAAATAAAAAATAACTGATGCAAGGGGGGGGGGGAAAGGGGGGGGGGGGAGACGGGGGAGGGGGGGGGGGGGGGGAAGGACTGGGAGATGGGAAAGATTTTCCGGTTTTGTTTGAAAAAGACATCTGAGAAATAGGGGGCCAACTCAAAATAAAAGAAAAAAGAAAAAAAAAAGGAATTTTTGGAATACTAAAACAGGGGTGCTTTGCAACCCCGCACAACGCCGCGTGTGCCCGCGCGCGCGCACAACACCACTGACAGACAGACAGAGACGACGACCAGACAAGAGCTGTGAAAAGAAGTTAACGAAACATTTTCATCTACAACTACTACAACTACTACAATACACACAGAGAAGAGGAGAGAGAGAGAGAGAGAGGAGAGAGAAGAGAGAGAGAGAGAGAGAGAGAGAAGGAGACAGACAGACAGACAGCAAACAACAGAGAGGCAACACGGGGTAACACATAAAACTGACAGAAGGAAGAAGGAGGAGAATAGAAGAAAAAGGGGGGAAGGAGAGAGAACCGAAAGAAAAGAAAAGAAAAAAAAAGACACCATAAAACAAGGGACAAACACGGTGAACGGGGAAACCCTAAAACCCCACAGCTTTTACACACAAGGCCCCCTTTAAAAACGGAAGCCTAAAGGGGAAATTTAAGCTGCCATCAAAAGCCCGAAGTGAATGCCTCCCCTACACTTTCCCCACACCCCCCCCCCCCCCCCAAAAAAAAAAAAAAAAAAAAAAGGAATTTGAAAAAAATTTGAAGAAAAATCAAAGAAGAAGAAAAGAAAAAAAAAAAAGGAAAAATAAAGGGTTTGAAGAAAAAGAATTGAAGAAGAAGAAAACAAAAGAAGAAGAAGAAAAGAAGAAAAGAAGAAGAAGAAAAAGAAAAGGAAAAGAAGGAAAAATTTTTAAAGGGAAAGAAAGATGCAAAGAAAAGGAAGAAAAAGAAGAAGAAGAATGATAAGATGAAGAAGAAAATTAAATTTTAAAAAGAAAAAGATGCAAAAAAAAGGAAGAAGAGGAAGAAAAAAGAAGAGGGGGAAGATGATGTTGAGAAGAAAAGAATTTGAAAAAAGAAAATGCAAAGGGGAAGAAAAGGAAGAAAAGAAAGGGAAAAAGATGACGTTTATGAAAAAAAATTTGAAGAAAAAAACATGCAAAAAAGGGGAAAAAAAGAAGAAAAGATGTTGAAAGAAGAATGAAAAACAATGCAATTATTTAAAGGGTAACGGAAAAGCAAAAATTGCCTTTTTTTTCCCTTTTTTTATACTCCACCCCTGGGAAAAAACCCCACAACAAACAGGTAAAATTCCACCTACAAACTGAATGAAAAAACCAAAAACAATCATGAAACCATCTCTAAAAAAAAAACAAACCACGAGCGAATATTTAATTTCAACAAGGTAAAAAAAAAAACAACGTTTTTGAAGGTTCAAATTTAAAGAAAAGAGAGAAGGAAGAGAGAGAGAAAGAGAGAGAAGAGAGAGAGAGAGAGAGAGAGAGAGAAAAAGAGAGAGAGAGAGAGAATGACAAGAAAATTCTTTTTTTTCGGGATAATAAAAGCACTCAGGCTTTTTTTTCATCCCGTCCCCCCCTAGGATACCTTAATAATAACCCAACACTTATACAGTCTCCCTCACACACACTGACATAGACAGAGAAAGAGAGAGAGAGAAGGAGAGAGAGAGGAGAGAGAGAGAGAGAGAGAGAGAGAGAAGAGAGAGAGAGAAGAGAATGACAAGGACAAATTTTTTTATTTCGAGGATAATGAAATAAGCACCTGTGCTTTTTTTACATCCATCCCCCCCTAGGGGTACATCTTAAAAATAACCCAAAACTTATAAGTCCCCTCACACACCTGACATATGCAGAGAAAAGAGAGAGAGAGAGAGAGAGAGAGAGAAGAGAGAGGAGAGAGAGAAAAAGAGAGAGGGGAAGAGGAAAAGAAGAGAGAGAGAGAACACTGAAAGAAATTTTTCTGCTTAAACCCTACGTCTTTTGGCAAGGAGCACAATATAACACTTTTAAAAAAGCTTTTTTTGCACAAGGAATTGAAAACAGAAGAAGAAAAGAAAGAAAGAGAGAAAAGAGAGAGAAGGAGGGGAGGAAAGAAAAGAGGGGGGGAGAAGGGGGGAAAGAGAGAGAGAGAGAGAGAAGAGAAGAGAAGAAGAAAAAGAGAGAGGAGAAAGAGAGAGAGAGAGAACCCCCCCCCCAAAAAAAAAAAAAAAAAAATCCCAAAACCCCCATTGTTTCGGGGGCCACTTTTAATGATAAATTTAAAAACCGATAAAATATTTTAAAAAGGGATAGAGAGAAAAGGGTCAATAGAAATAGCAATGGGTGTTTTGGGGTGTGGTGTGTGTGTGTTTGTGAGTTTTATTCGGGTTTTGGGGTGTTTGTGTGCTGTTTTTGCGTACTTGCGGGGGTTTTTGGGTTTTTGGGGTTTTTGGCGGGGCGCGCGTGTTTGTGTGTGATATGTCATGTTGTGAGAAAATGCCCAATTGTGTAGGTGTGTGGAGTGTTTGTGTGAAGAAGAGAGAGAGAGGGAGAGAGAGAGAGAGAGAGAGAGAGAAAAGAGACAGAAAACAGAGACAAGACGAGACACAGAGAGAGAGATGCCCAGTGGGTGTGTGTTGTGTGTGTGGTGTTTGGTGTGGGGTTGGTTTTGTGGTGTGGTGTGTGTGTTTTGGGGGTGCCCTTTTTAGCGGGGAAGGGGTTTTAGCTGTCAATTTGCCCAAGAAAAAAAAAAAAATCAAAAATTTTTTGGGCCCTATCCGGGAAAAAATCCAAAGGAGACTAAAAACACAGAGAGAAAGAGGACCCAGACAGAAACAAGAGAGAGAGAGAGGGAGAAGAAAAGAAGAAGAGAGGGATGGAGAGAAAAGAGGAGGGGAGAGGGAGAGAGAGAGGGAGAGAGAGGGGAAAAGAGAAGGGAGAAACAAGAGGGAGGGGGGAGAGACAGAGAGGGAGAGAAGGGAGGGGAACAAAGGGGGGAAAGGGGAAAAGGGAAAGAAGAGATGGGAGACAGAGAGGGAGAAAATGGAGAGAAAGAAAAGGGAAAGAAAAAGATGGGAGACGGGAAGGGAGGGGGAAAGAGAGAGTGAAGAGAAGGGAGAGAGAGAGAGGGAGGGGAGGGAGAAAAAAAGAGGGAGAGGGAAAGAGAGGGAAGGGAGAGAGAGAGAGGGGGGGGGGGGGAGAAGAGAGGGAGAGAGGAAAAGAGGGAGAAAAAAAGGGAAAAGAGAGAGGACAGAGAAAAAAGAGAGGGGGAGAGATGGAAGGGAGAAGAGGGAGAGAATAGAGGGAGAGAGAGAAAAAAAAAGAGTGAGAGGGGGAGAGAGTGGGGGAGAAAAAGAGGGAGAGAGAGAGAAAGGGGAAAAAGACAGATGAAGAAGAGAGAAGGAGAAAGGGAAGAGAGGAGAGTAAAGAGGGGAGAGTGAGAGTGAGAAAAGGAGAGAAAAAGAGAGAGGAGAGAGAGAGAGAGAGAAGAGGAGAAGAGAGAGAGTGAAGGGTGAGAGAGAGAGAAGGGGGCACCCTGCATACATTTTTTAATAAACCAAAAATACATTTTTAAATCCCCTCGTAACTGACAAACATATTGTTCGGGATTTTCTCTGTCACACACACACACAAAACACAAACACAAAACACACACACACACACACACAACACACACACAAAACACACACACACACCAACAAAAACCCCAACAAAACACAAACACACCACACACCACACACCCCCACACAAAACCACAAAACACACAAAACAACACAAAACACTTTCTCTGATATGGGCCTCTCAGACCCTCACATGCAGAACATTTGCGCCCCACGTTTAAATCCTTTTTCCGTTTTTCCCGAAAAGGGGCCATTGGGGCCGGGGGGGAAACAAAATCCCCAAAATTTCAAAACCGCATACACCTGGGGACTGGATGTAAAAAATTAAAATAGTGCTTTTCCATTTTCCTCGATATAAAAAAAATAAATAAAAAACATTCTCATTTATACACATTCCTCCCCCCGCCCCCCCCCCCCCCCCCCCCCCCCTAACAACCCCCTTCCCCTTTTCCCTTTTTCCCATAATTCCTTTCCCCCTTAACTCCCAATATCACTTACAGTGGTTTTGACCCTTAAAAACGAACAAAAAACAATAACAACAAGGCAAGAAGAAGAAGAAGAAGAAGAAGAAGAAGAAGAAAAAGAAAAAAGACAAAGAAGAGAAAAACAAAGAAGAAGAAAGAAGGAAAGAAGAAGAAAAGAAGAAGACAAAAAAAAAAGAAGACAAAAAAAAGAAAAAAGACAAAGAAAAAGAAGAAGATAAAGGAGAAGAAGAAGGAAAAAAGACAAAGAAAAGAAAAAAGAAGAAGAACAACAACAACAAAAAGCAACCAACACACACCCCACAACACACACACAACACACACACACACAAACACACACACACACACACCCCCACACACCCCACAAAAACACAACAACACACACAAAAAAAAAAAAAACAATGGAACAAAGTGAGTTTAAAAAAAACACCAAACCGCCAAAAGCCAAAGACTAGGGAAACAACCCCAATGCTAAAAATAAAATGCCCTTTCCCCGCAGTTTAAAGAGAAACACAACAAACAAACAACAACAAAGGAAAAGCAAAGACAGACAGACTCGAAAACTGACAAAAGAAATTTGAACCAAAAGAAAAAAAACAGGAAAGAAAAGAAAAAAAACGAAAGACAGAAGAACCCGAAAAAAGACAGACAGATAGACAACAACAGACAGACAGAGACATATAGATAGACCAAAAACAGATTGAGAGACAGACAGAAAAAATAAATAAAGAAAAAAAAACAAACCCCAAAAAGCCTTTTAACCAAAAAAAAGGACAGATCAAAAAAAAAAAAAAAAAACATCAGCATTTACTACCCCAAACAAAATTAACCCCCCCCCCCCCCCCCCCCCCAAACCCCAAAAATCAAACACAACAACAAACCAAAAAAAATAAAGCCAAACCCCCCCCCCCCCAACAAAGAAAACACATACACACACAGATACATACACAGAGATACACCCCAGAATACAAAAACCCCACACACACGCACAATACAAAACAGACAGACACACAGACAGACACACAAACGCCAAAAAAGGGAAAGAACAAGAGAAACCCCAAAACCCCTCAACAAAACAAAAACAAAAATAAAAAACCCAAAACAACAAAAAAGAAAAAAGTCTTTTCTGTGTTTTTTCTGACGAAGACATAAAAAAATTTCGTCACTGGCTTCTCTCATTTGTCTCCCTTGTCAGGATATTCTTGACGTTAAAAGCCCCCCCCCCCCCCCCCCCCTCCCTCCCTCCTATTGCCCCCCTCCCCACCTCTCTCTCTCTCTACTCTCTCTCTGGGAAAATAAAGTCTTCCGTACTTCTTCTATTGGGGACGGGACAGCTCAATGGTCCGAGCATTGGCTGCCCCCAAGCTAAGGTTAAGCAGCATTGAGCGTGGTTATCCCTTAGATGGGTGACCATTCATGCATTTGGGCTTCGGTACAGTCCCCCAGTTCACCCAGCTGTCAATGGGTACCTGCCCTCTTTAGGGACAAGAAAGGTAAAGCAGCGAGGGAGAAGAGATGGGCGCCGCCCTCAATATGCTGGCCCCTAGAGAAGTGAGGTCTCTGACGCCTCACTCCCCAATGACTGCATTTGCACCTATACCTTTACCATTTACTTTCTCTATTACCCTCAGAAAATAACATTTTGTTCGTTCGTTCTCTCTCTGTGTACCATTACACTCGTCAAACAAAATGTTATATGGTGAAACTGGCCGCTACCCTCTATTTATAAGATCACAAGTAAAATGCATTAAGTATTGGTTAAAATTAACTCAACTTCCTATGTCAAGATTGTGCACACAAGCGTATGAGATGCTGTTGATCCAACTAGAAACAGGGAAACAGAACTGGGCATTTTTTTTGTTAAGCAATTACTAACAACGCGTGGATTTGGTATTGAGTGGATGTGCCAGGGAGTTGGATTTGAGCAAGAATTTTTGAGGGAATTTAAAGTCAGAATTATAGCTTCGAACAAACAAGACTGGCATGCTTGCATAGAAGAATCAGAAAAGTATAACTGGTACTCTTCCTTTAAAAGTGATTTTCAAACAGAAAAGTATGTTACAGTCATAACACAGAAATAGCATAAGATTGCTTGATTAAAGATTAAGAACTTTAGGCCTAAATGCCTGCAAAACATGGTTTTCCACTGACACATCTGCACAGTCCCTATGCCCTGTGTGTGGCTCGCAGACTGAAGATGAAATGCATTTTTTGTTTGATTGTAATTCGTACGATGACATCCGTCAGAAATGCCTCATATTCAATGAAGAAATCTCAAGAATGAGAGATATAATTAGCATTCTCTTGATCGAAGATGAAGAATTTTTAAAAATGCTTGCAAAATTTATCTCCCTTGCTTGGGACTGCAGAAAAAAGAAAAACTGCAGTTAACTGATATAGCTTTACAATGTAACACTTTTTTGTTTTCCATATTTGTGGAATACGAATTCTGTTGGCTAAATTAATTGCCTTATTTGAATGTGTGGTCGATTTGTCCCACACTCTTGCAAATCAAAGGGGGGGGGGGGGGGGGGGGGGGGGGGGGGGGGGGGGGGGGAGAAGGGAGACATGGCACTGATGTGTGTGTGTGTGTGTGTGTGTGTGTGTGTGTGTGTGTGTGTGTGTGTGTAAGCTTGTGATAACAATTAATGTATAGCAATTAATATACGATAACAATTAATGCATTCGGTTGAATGTAGTTGTTGGAGATTCCTTCCTCTTTCGGTTTTCCTTATTTCCTTGTTGCTAAAAACATATTGTTTAAATTGTGTTCATACTGTGCTCCTTGCCAAAAAGACTGTATTGTTAATGGCAGTACATTACTTTCAGTGTTCAGTGTTCTCTCTCTCTCCCTCTTTAATCACAGGTTGAACTTTTGTTGTCGTTGCTGTAGTTGGGCTTTTGATCTGTTTTTTTATGTATGTATTTTGTTGATAGTCCCTAATCAGGGCGAGGGCCGGATGACAAAAAAGTATATGAATACTTACTCTGTAACCCTTGGAAAAAAATTCATTCTCTCTCTCTCTGTTTGTCTACCTGTCTCTCTCTGCCTGTCTGTCTCTGTCTCTCTCTGTTTGTCTGTCTCTGTCTGTCTGTCTCTACCCCTCTCTGGTCTATATCCATGGTAACACTGATGCACTCCAGACATGGCCATGTGTCCCAAATTAAACGATCTCTGAAATCCCTTGTCTAAATTTGGCAGGGCCTCCTGTCCATCTTGAGGGCTACCCCCCTTCCTCCCTAAAAAAACAACAACATTATGCAAACCAAACACCGACAACACACACATGTGCGTATCAGTGTACAACTGCATAATATATATATATATATATATATATATATATATATATAAGATATATAATATATATATATATATATATATAGAGAGAGAGAGAGAGAGAGAGAGAGAGAGAGAGAGAGAGAGAGAGAGAGAGAGAGAGAGAGAGAGAGAGACGCACAACCTCTCTTTCTATATATACCTCGATCTATATATCTCTCTATCTGTGTACGTGTTTATTTTTATTTTTATTTTATTCTTTTATATCGAGATAATGGAATAAGCACTTGTGTGCTTTTTTTTTACACCCAGTGTGTGTGTGTGTGTGTGTGTGTGTGTTCACGCAGACATGGGTATACATGTGTGAATGAGCACCTGAGAGCGTGAGTGTGTGCCTGCGCATGCATGCTTGTGTGTGAGTGTGTGCATGTGCACACGCGTTCACACACGAGCGTGTGTCCCTTGCTAGAGTGGTAACAATGCGTTGCAACGTTAGGTAACAAAGATACAACCACCCTCCTCTTCCCTTGGGAAATGTTCTAAAAAAAACCCAAACCAACCTTCCAGCTACAATTCCCTCCCCCCCCCCCTCCCTCTCCTCCTCCTCCTCCAACCCCACCCGTCTCTCTGTCTATGGGTCTCTTCAGGAAAAAGACACTCTTTGTTCACTCAGTCCTTCAGTGCACACGGCAGTCACCTCACCTGTGTCCTTCTGCCAAGGCCTCCTGTGAGCAAGCACAAATCACTTTCATCTCCTGGTGCTTTTTAAAAAAAATCTTTCTTTGTTTTTTCTTTGTCCAGTGTCCAAATCCGTATGATCCTGTTTTTAAAGAGGGGAAAAACTCTAGCTTTTTACATAATAAAGCTACAACCCCCCAAAAAGGAGCCATTTTTGCAAATATTTTTTCTATCTGTTGTTTTTGTTGTTGTAGTCTCAAATTTCTTATGTCTAGTTCCGATTTTTGGGGGTGTCTTTTTTAAATCTTTGTTTTTTTTAAAGTTATTTATTTATGCGAGAACAAAAATATGGAAATAGGGTGAGAGGGAAGACAAAGAGGAGGAAGTCAAGAGGATAGAAAGAAAGAAAATCAATGAAGAGGAATAAGAATGTCATAATCTCCCTCTGTCTGTGTGTGTGTGTGTCTCATAAGATGCATTTCATTGTTGGGGTCACTAGTCAGGGAAAATGCTGTATGCAAAAAGAGGTAGAAAATGCTTGTTTGAGACCCTGGAAAGTAAAGATCATCCCTGTATTCCTCCTTCCTTCATCAACTCATTTATATTCTCTCTCTCTCTCTCTCTCTCTCATCTCTCTCTCTCTCTCTCTCTCACTCTCTCTCTCTCTCTCATGACAAAATTTACAAAACTGCATACACACAGGGATTGGATGAAAAAAAAGCACATGAGTGCTTATTCCATTATCCTTGAAACAAAAGAATCAAATCAAATCAAATCAATCTCTCTCTCACACATATAGTCAGTGTGTGTATATGTGCATCTCTGTGTGTGTGTGCATGTGCATATATATACACACAACTTGTATGCATGGGTATGACTTGTATATGCTTGTGTGCATAAATTCAAATGTGCATGTGTGTGTTTTCAATTAAAAAAATTTTTTTTTTATTCTTTTATATCGAAGTTAATGGAATAAGCACTTATGTGCTTTTTACATCCAGTCCCTGTGTGTATGTGGTTTTGTAAATTCTATCATCTGTTCCCACCGGATTTAACGTGTGCCCAAGATATCTGTGTGCCTTCGCACACAGGGCCTCGGTTTATAGTCTCATCCGAAGGACTTTGGGGAGAGTGGAGTCTGCACTGATGTTAACTCCTGGGGAACATATCCCCTTGAACGGGAATCGAACCCGGGTTGTCAGATTGAGAAACAATGTTCCAACCACTAGGCTATCCCGTCTCCCCATACGTATATCTTTGTGTGTGGGTGTGTACATTGGCAAACACCCACACCAAATCACTTGTAGTTTTGCACATGCAATCCGACCTTTAAGCTGTGCTGTCTCTGTGGAGAGCTTGCTCCCTGAAGTGTGACGTTTGATAACAAGATACAACCGCCTTCCCCGTCCCAAGGGAAAGTCTGAAAGAAAAACAACCACTGTCCCCCCCCCCCCCCCCCCCCCCCCCTACCTCTCCCCTCTCTCTTTGTCTTTCCTCAGGAAAAACAAAACACACCAAACATCTTTGTTCATCCAGTCGTTCAGTGCGCATGTGCAATCACCTGTGTTGTTGATTTAAGGTTTCCTGTGGGGACATAATAACCATGTCAGATAATTATGTTTCCGTGGTTTGCCTTCCTTTTGTCCTCTTTCTTCTTCCCTCAAACATTTGTTTTTGGTGGTACTTAAAAGGGGGAAACATAGCTACACAGGAATAAAGCTGAAAAAATGGTAGCTATTGTCATAGTGTGTTTTCTTTCTGTGTGTCTCTTATGTATAATGATTATAACTTTTGTTGAATAGCCTATATTTCTTTTTTCATTTTTAATCAAAGGATAAATTTTAATTCGTAGTTCTTAATCAGCACACAGGCCAGATGAAAAAAGTAAAATTCTTGTCTGTAACCCTTAAAAAAGAAAGATCATTCATTCATTCATTCTCTTCTCGGTGGTCTCAAAACCTAGTTTTATTTCTTGTTTGTATTCCCCCCAGTTTTTGAGGGATTGTAAAACTGTACGTGAATAAACCGGAGAAAGGAGATAATTGCTTTATTTGATATATTTGTCTTTGGTTTTTTCTTTCATCCAAACATGTCTTTTAAGTTTTTTAAAGTTTTTATTTGAAGTTGTGAAGTTTAGTTTGCAGTGTGTGTGTGTTTGTGTGTGTGCACGCATGCAAATGTGTACATATTTTGTGGATGCCCACAAACATTTGCTAGCGTATGAATCCAAATTATATGTCTATATCTATCTATCTATCTATCTATCTATCTATCTATCTATCTATCTATCTATGTATCTCTGTATGTATCTATCTATATATATATATATATACACATACACACACACACACACACACACACATACACACACATGTTGACTATCAGAGTGCGCAGGCAATGTGTTGTGTCGTTTGGTAACAGAATATAACTGCTTTTCCCTTTCTCATGGGAAATGCCCTAAAAGGAAAACAACCATCTTTCCCCCCATCTTCACCCCCCCCCCCCTCTCTCTCTCTGTTCAGGGGGAAAAAAAATCTTTGTTCACTCAGTCGTTCAACGCGCATGCGCAGTCACCTGTGTCGTTCTTCCAAGGCCTCCTGTGGCAAAACACTAATCCCTTTAAACTCTTTTTTTCTTTTGGTTGTCTGATTCAATGTTTGTTTTTTTTTGCTGCGTTTTTTCTGAAGAGGAGGAGGAGGGGGGGGGGGGGGTGGGGGGGGGGGTAGGAAATTTTCCC
>CM054146.1:375855-380855 GCA_028751875.1 Rapana venosa
CTTTTTTCCGATTTTTTTTATGTTGATGTGCTCGAAATGAGAATTTATGCAAAGAATTAGAGAACAATTACAAAACGCAAATTAGACAGAGCAAGAAGCAATCCGAGAATACAAACAAACAGACAAGTAAACAACCGGAAAAAACCCACCCCAAAACAAAAAAAGAGATACAAGCTTCGGTCTCAGAGTGTTCCTGCAAACTGACGGGGCTAAATTGTTCATCCTGATTTGTCTGTCCATCACGTTGTTTGTCCCTCATTTTCTCTCTTTCTTTCTTTTGTGGTTTTGCTTTTTTGCAGTGCTTTCTGTTTTAAATGTTTGTCTTCTTTGGCTTTACGCTTCATCTGTTTGTCTGTGTGTTTATTTGTCCGTCTGTCTGCCTGTTCAGTCATCTTTTGAGTTCACCCGCCCGTTCTTCCGTCCATCCAGCTGTCATCTGGCAGTCAGTCCGTCCGTCCGATCCTTTTTTTTCGCGCGCGCGCGAACACACACATAAACGCACAAACACACACACGCGCGCGTTAAAACCCGTTCCGCTTTTTTGGAAGATTAGGCCATTGTGTGCCGAAGGGAACGGATGACAAAATTTACAAAACTGCATAAACACGGGGACTGGATGATAAAAAGCACATGAATGTTTATTCCATTATCATCGAAATAAAAGAATAGAAAAGAGAATAAAATAAAATAAAATAAACGTCTGGTGAATTAAGGGTGGGAATTTTTTCAATCTTCCAGGTCAACTTCAAGTTCAGACCTGCCAGTGCCTTATTTCCCTTCGCGTATATACACATGCAGAAGATCAAATATGCACGTTAAAGATCCCGTCTTTCAGGTCAGCGTTTTGTGGTTACCCTCTCTAATTGCGAGGTAATAATAATAAATGGAATTTATATAGCGCTATATCTTGCAAAGACCAATAGTAGACCAATAATAGCCTCCCCATTCGCTTTCTTCATTCTTCCTCCTTTCTTGCCACAACAATGGCATCTTAGACTTGCTAACTTGTCTTAGCCAACAGCAACGACAAGAAAAGTTACTATAACTTTTAAAACACTCCAAGAACTCGCAAGAATGGTAGTGCCAAAAATCCGATGAAAATGAAAGGAGTCCCATAACCTATAAGGTCGTAGGGGAGCCAGGCATCACAGACCTCAGCTTCTCTAGGGGCCAGCATATTAAGGGCGGTGCTATTCTCCTCTCCCTCGCTGCTTTACCTTCCCTGACCCTAAATAGGGCAGGTATCCATTGACAGCTGGGTGAACTGGGGGACTGTACTGAAGCCAAGGCGCGCAAACGGTCACCCATCCAAGTGGTAACCTCGCTCGATGCTGCTTAACTTGGCTGGGGGAAAGCAGTGCTCTGACCACTGAGCTATCCCGTCCCCTATCAAACTAGCCAGGAATAGTATGACAGGACCTAGGGCCTAGGGCCTAGTCTACAGTCCCAGCCAAGACTGACAAGAATTTAAAACTTCAAAACCCCTACTGGGTTAGGCCTACATGAAGATACACATTAAAATAACATACAAATCCCCTCACACACTTGAACATACACGTACTACCCACTCATGAACACATAGCAAATTGAACATTCAAGCACTTACATGATACACATAACATAAAAAAAGGTAGAGGTAAAGGAGTCCCATAACCTAAAAGGTGTAGGGGAGCGAGGCGTCAGAGACCTCACTTTCTCTAGGGCCAACCTATTGAGGGCAGCGTCCATCTCCTCTCCCTCGCTGCTTTACCTTCCCTGACCCTAAAGAGGGCAGGTACCCATTTACAGCTGGGGGAACTGGGGGAACTGTACTGAAGCCAAGGCGGCAAATGGTCACCCATCCAACTGGTAACCACACTGGACGCTGCTTAACTTGGCTGGGGGAAAGCGAGTGCTCCGACCATTGAGCTATCCCGTCCCCACACATAACATGGAAGACTTCAAAACGACTCAGCATGGTTTTCCAAAACCCATGCTACAGTTTGAAGTGTCCGTTTATCATGCCTAAAATACTGACATCAATTCTTGATAAAAAAAACTGATGACGAAACAGTGACGTCATTAGCGCTTACATCATCCAGCAAAGAATGTCACATGCACACACACTCACACACACACACACACACACACTCACACACACACACACACACACTCACACACACACACACACACACACACACACACATGCGTATGTTATTGGTTTTTTTGTTTGATTTGTATAGTTTACCATAGATTAGGTTTTTTATTCTATGTCTGCATATACATTATCTTTTTTTTCTCGCTTTTTTTTTTCTTTCTTTAGATAGATGGCTTGATGAAAAAAAGCAAATGCACTGCTTATTCAATGTACCATCTGAAAATAAAAGTTTGACTTTGACTTTGACTTTGACACACACTCACACACAGCATTCTCTTTCACAAAGTATTTGTGCTAGGAAATCTAGAGCACCCCAGTAGGGGCCCAGGTCATGCTGAATGGTTTTCTCTGGCACCACGCCTGACATCAGCACTGCTTGTGGCACCGGTAGAGATTAGGGGAGGGAGGGTTGAGGTGGTTGAGGTGGTGGTGGTGGGCTGGGGGGGGGGGGGAGGAAGGAGGGGGGGGATAAAGATTGACAACTCCTAATTTCCTGAGTTCACAGACAGAGTTAAAAGGCAGGTAGGAAAGAAGGACTGCATGCTATTTCTAAGACCTTGGAGAGAACGAGAGGGAGAGAGAGAGAGGGTGGAGAGAGAGGGGGGGGGGAGAGAGAGAGAGAGAGAGAGAGAGAGAGAAAAGGGGGGGGAAGGAAGAGGGAGAGAGAGGGAGAAGTTCTTGTTTGGGTTTTGTTTTCCTGTTGTTGTTTTTCAAGTTAAGATTTCTTGTTTTCTTAACTTTAAGAATTGTTATGGCCTATTTCGAGTTTTATTTATATTTTTTTCTTTGTTATTTTTTTGTTTTTGTTTTTAACTGTTTTTGGCGTTCACTTTTCCTTCTTGTTCTTTTATTTCTTCTTTGGTTAACTTTTACACATAAGTGCTTATCCCATTATCCTCGATATAAAAGAATACAATAAATAAAAATAAATAAATAAATACATAAAACTTTTAACCATCTTTTTGTTGTTGTCAGAGACTTGTCAGTTTGAAAACAAAAAACAACTACTACTACGACCAATTTCTCCCACCCACCTGTCTCCTAAACACACACACACTCACACACACTCACTCACACACACTCACACACACACACACACACACACATACACACACACACACACACAACCTTTTGACATCAGCCCCCTACTGTGTTCTTTTAGTGGCAGACTGGCCGACTCCAATATAGTCATTAGATGAATGAAAGAGCGAGAGAGAGAGAGAGAGAGAGAGAGAGAGAGAGAGAGAGAGAGGGGAGAATTATATTTATTTTCCAAGGGTTACAGAGTAAGTATTCATAGACTTTTTTTCATCCGGCCCTTCCCCTGATTAGAGAGAGACAGATAGAGAGACAGAGACAGAGAGATAGACAGACACACACACACACACACACACACAGACAGACAAAGACACACAGATACAGACAGAAAGACAGCAGTCGTTTCCTCACATCCCTTGCCACCCACTTTCCCCTAATTGGGCGTTCCCGATAACTACCTCCAACTACACACACACACACACACACACACACACACCAGCTTGTCTTGTGACCTGAACGAAGGACACACATTCCGAGAATGGACACAAGCACTAACAGCAAGGAGATCAGAGAAGAGGGTGTCATGAAAGCAAATCAGAATGGGAAAAGTCCCTTATGCGAAGAGATCTTTATGAGAATGGCTCATTATAGGGATGGGTAGTTATGGGAACGACTCTTTGCAGGCAGTTAAAAGGGAGGGTGGAGAATACAGACAGGACAAACCAATTATGACTTTCCTTCATCTTAAAGAATGGAAGGGGAGGGGGGGGGGGGTTGAGGCGGAGGGGGGGGTGGGGTGAGTAGACTGATAGAGAATCCAACCCCTGACTGGTGTGAAAGGTTGAAGGCTTGTACTTTCAGTGAAGTGCCTGTTCAAAGGTATATTTGCCTCCAGAGTTAACATTGGCACTACTAACTCCATTCTTTGCCCCACAGTTAACATTGGCACCAGTTCCATTCTTTGCCCTCCCCACAGTTAACATTGGCACCAGCTCCATTCTTTGCCCCACAGTTAACATTGGCACCAGCTCCATTCTTTGCCCCACAGTTAACATTGGCACCAGCTCCATTCTTTGCCCCACAGTTAACATTGGCACCAGCTCCATTCTTTGCCCTCCCCCAGTTAACATTGGCACTAGTTCCATTCTTTGCCCTCCCCCCAGTTAACATTGGCACCAGCTCCATTCTTTGCCCCCAGAGTTAACATTGGCACCAGCTCCATTCTTTGCCCCCAGAGTTAACATTGGCACTAGCTCCATTCTTCTGCCAGTTCTTCAGATGAGACTGTAAGTTGGGATCGCCAGGCAGAACTCAACAACAGACATCTGGCATTCATACTTGTTCCCCATTCATCAGCTAGAGCTCCGAGGTTCAACAATGGTGAGATTTTCCCTATGCAGCCATTTTAACCCACCATGAAGGAAGCCACATTCCAAGTTTGAAAATGCATGCTGGGGTATATTCGTGTTTCCATAACCCACTAAATGCTGACATGAATTAGTGCATATTTGATCTTCTGTATGTGTATACACACGAAGGGAATTAAGGCACTGACAGGTCTGCATTTGAGTTGACTTGGGAGATCGTCAAAATCCCCAGCCTTAATTCACATGACGCCGCCGAAATTCAAACCCATGACTTCATGGACACATGGGATAGAAGTAGAATGGTCTTAACCACTGGGTTACAGAGTCCATCGTGTTTCTACTGACACCCCATCTCCACTGTGTGGAGGAGAAGACAGCTGTGGGGGTCAGGATGGATAGCTCAGCCATCAGAGCACTCACTCTCCTCAAGCCAAGGTTAAGCAGCATTGAGCGTGGTT
>CM054146.1:385855-388355 GCA_028751875.1 Rapana venosa
AATATGTCTTTATGAGAATGGTGCATTATAGGAAAAGGGCATTATGGGAATTGTGCATTACTGGAATGAGAGAATGTTCTGTGAATGGCGAGTTTGTACAAGAGTTCTTGATGGGGAAACATTTGCTGTTAAACTGGAGAGAAGAAAAGGAGTGGATGATTCTTGTCATCTGCCATGTTGCAAAAACAATAATAATGTGTGGCTGGCTGTTTGTTTGTCTGTTGTCGCTTTTTTCTCTGTTATAGTGTGCACTTTGCATACAAACTTTTGTATGACCCCCCCCCCCCCCCCCCCCCCCCCACTCCTCCACCTTTCTCTTGTAGACGAACGTGTTTGGCTTGGATAAACTTCATGGTTTTGTTGACTTGAAGACAGATTAAAGTTTCCTTGTAAGTGAGGAGACTGTTGGTTCCTGTCTGGTCTGGGCAACTCTTATTAATGCTTATACATCTAGCCAGTTGGTGTTGTGGTGTGGGTGTTTGTACAGAAAAGAGTCCAAGTGTTTGCTCCTTCCCCTTCCCCTTGTGATGCTTGCCTCAAGTGGCCAGCTCTGTGGGGTGGAGAAGTGTAAGTTATAGCATTTTACTCCGAGTTGTTTGTACCTCACCACCAAGAGGTGGGGCAGGGTCTGGTTGGTATTTCCTCTCTCTCTCTTGTGGAAGGCTGCCCTGAGGATGATAACCATCGTTAAGTAGATGTGGGTCATCAAGTCCCAAGGAATAGGTTGGTCACCTGGAGCTAGTTCAGCTCTATCTTAGTCGCCAAACTGTCTGATGGTGGCTTTACAGTTGGAGTAGGGCAGACTGGGATAAATTCTTCAAAGTGATTAAAGATGCTGTAAGCACCTATACCATACCTGAATGTTCTAAAGACTTCATCCATCCCCCTTCTTCATCCATCCCCCTCTTCATCCTCCCTCTCCTTCATCCCCCTTCTTCATCTTCCCCCTCCTCTTCGACCCCCCCCCCCCCCCCCCCACCCCACTCCTACTCTTGTGGTGTAGCTAGACTATTGGAGGATCTTAGTTTATAAAAAATATTTGTTTGTCAGCTGATTCCAAGGTGTATTCAGGATTGGTTAGCTCAGTTTGCAAGTAGGTCCATTGGTCAGTGGGAATCAGAGCCCCGCCACTAAACTGTAATACAACAGGATGTGTGGTATTTTCAAAGTCATTGTCTTTGCTGTCTGGTGACAAAGTCAGTGGTGACGTTTTATTCTTCAAACTAGAGGGGCTGACTGATGAAGTTCTACAAGATGACTTAGAACAGAAAACAGCAGTGTTTCCTCTGCTTGAGCTGTAAGTGAGAATTCTCTTCTTGTATGGATGTAGCAGTTGGTTGTTGGTGATAGGGATTTAAGAATGCTAAAGCTGATTTGTATAGCGTTTGTAGCTAAGCTGAGAGTAAGTCATGGAGTCACGCTGAGTGTATTAACTGAATTTAATAATTATTGATTGATTAGCTGTTTTGGTTCAATGAAAGTGTGTGTAGTTGCTTTGCACATAAAAGAGTTGGCTAAGGTCATAAGAATTTTGATGCTTAATAATAATGGGATAGTGGATTTACTCTAATTTTTATGCTGCTGTTCAAGTGGAATGTCATGAGCAGCAACTAATCAACAATTGAAGTATGTGCTATATTGAAATAAAGTTTATAAATCACATTTAGCACAGGAAAAATAATGTGGATTGATAACACAGCTGCTTGGGTAAACGACTATGGAGTGAAGTGACTGTTAAAGAGTTGAAGACTTGGAGATAGGATTTGAGTTCGGTAAGAGGACTAGGCCTAGCGGAGTGCCCTGTGGTAATGACGCTGTGAAAGATGTTACCGGTTAGGCTAGGACCTATGGGTGTCGTTATGTGTGTGGTCAGTCGCTTGCATTGAAAGTTAACAATTTTGTATGTGATTTCTGTGACAATCTATATTGTAGCTGCTCTGTCTCTGCCTCCCCTCTCTGTCTCTGTCTGTCTCTCTGTCTGTCTGTCTCTCTCTCTGGTGCTACAATATCCATGAGGTATGATAGGGACCAATGTTATAAAAGAGATCTGAGAATAGACTAAGTTCTGTTGGACATTATTAAGATAATGTCAGTTGAGAGTACTGAGGAAAGAATTTTCCTAATTAATTGTAGTCTCTGATTGTTGGATTTACAATTGTATACTCTCTGTTGGTTCCCTAGGATTAACTTGGTATCTTGGTATGAGCGATGAAAGGAATTTGGTTTTCGAACTTCTTACATTCGGCTAGACGACGATATAGCTGTTTGCTGTGTGTGCCTTTCATTAAATATATATACCTGGTTAAATAATAATGGATAGAGTAGTTACCTTGATTTGATCTTTGTTCCAGGTGTGTGTTCTTTGGTAGATGAAAATAAAGTGTTGCCATAACACCCCTGCGTGGCCTCACATCATTCCTTTGAGTTGTGGAGTGCCTGAATCCTAACATCCCCTTCCCAGAACCTTCCAACATCTATTAAGGTTCTTACAAAAAATGCC
>CM054146.1:393355-403355 GCA_028751875.1 Rapana venosa
CTAGAAAATAAAAACTTATTTTACGCACGCAATACGCACCCGTACACACGCCGAAACGGTTGTGGGGAACCCCCCCACGCAAAAAAACCCCCCCAACCATACAACCCCCCCCTTCCACCCACCCTTAGAAAAAAAAGGCCACTTTCCCATAAAAATAAAACCACACCAACAACAACAAGACATCCCCCCCCCTTCCCCCCGGGAAAAAAAACCCCCCCCCCCCCCCCGAACAAACCCAGGTCAACACAAAACAAGTCCTGTCGATTTAAAGGCCTTTTACCTCCAGACGTGTCACCCAAAGGGGAAACAAGGCACACACAAGGGAATGAAAAGGGGGTTTCAGTGGACCCTGTCATTAGCTTTTATGTCCCTTCCTCTCCTGATCATATTTTTTGCTCCCAGACCTGGGTTTTTTAACCACAATAGCCCTACTGTCCCCACCCCCCCCCCTCCACCCCCTTCCCCCCCCCCCCCCTTCTCCCCCCTCCCCACCCTGCTGTTTGTCTGTCGTCTCGTCTGTTTGTCTGTCTGTCTCGTCTTTTTTGTCTGCTCTGTTTGTCTGTCCGAGTTTATCTGTCTCTGCTTTTTTGTCTGTCTCTGTTTGTCTCTGTTTGCTTCTCTGTTTGTCTTCCTGTCTTTTGTCTGTCCTGTCTGTATGTCTGTTCAGTTGTTGTCCCTGCCCCTCGCCCCCTTTTTTTGGTCTGTTTGATCTCTCAGATTGAAATTTGTTAAAACAAAGCAAGATCATGTCATAGTGATATTTGGGCTAAAAGTCACTTGATTTTTTTCTTTAAATATTTATATATATATATAAAAAATAAAATAAAAAGAGAAAAGAGAGGGGAAAAAGAGAGAGAGAGAGAGGAGATGTTGTGTGTGTGGTGGACCCCAAACCTTTCCCCCGTTCTCCTGGAATAGGATTTATCCCAAAATTAATAATAAAAATTTCCCTGTCATTTCTCTCTTCTCCTCTCTCTCTCTCCCTTCTCTCTCTCTCTCTCTTTCCCCCCTCCTCTCCCCTTTTCTCTCTCTCTCTTTCCATCCCCCCCCTCTCTCCTTTTTTTTTTTGAGGAGAGAGAGAAGGGAGAGGAAGAGAGAGAGAGAGAGAGAGAGAGAGAGAGAAGAAGAGAGAGAGAAGGACGAGAAAAACCCACCCACAACGGGCAGACAGACCGAAGACAGACAGAACAAACAAGACACACAGAAAAGGGCAAACAAAAAGCATTTCAGAAAAGTTAAAAAGAGCAAAAAAATCTTTAGCCCTAGGGGCTTTTAGCCCCTTTAAAAAGGCACCCCAAAAAATCAGCCCTTTATTTCCCCCCAAACCCGCCACACGAACATCCAAACACACACAAAAACAAAACACACACACAACACACACACACACACCAAAACACACAACACACAAAAACACAAAACCACCACACACAACACCAAAAACAAACACAAAACACACACCACCCGCCAAACCACAACACACAAACACACACAACAAAACCGCCAAACACACAAACCACTCCAAATCCAAAACAGTCCAAAAACCACAAACGATTAGCGAAACTGTTTTTTGTGTCCCAAAAACTGGCCCAAACCCCCCCCCCCCCCCCCCCCCCTCCTCCACCCTTCCCCCCCCCCACCCTTTTCCCCCCCCCCCACAACCCCCCCATTTTGATACTGCACTCCGTTTTCGGGATTGGTGTCTAAACACGACACCTGTGTGCATGCATTTTTGAAATTTTGTCATCCGTTCCTACTGCCTTGAATTGGCCTACTCTTCCGAAAGGTGGAACAGGGTTTTAACGTGTGCGCAAGACGGGATAGCCCCTAGTGGTTAGAACATTGCGAACATTGCAATCTGACAACCCGGGTTCGATTCCCGTTCAAGGGGGATATTTTCCCCTGGAGTTAACATCAGTGCAGATTCCACTCTCCCCAAAAGTCATTCGGATGAGACTATAAACCGAGGCCCCGTGTGCGAACGCACGCAGAACATCTTGCGCACACGTTAATTCCTGTTCCGCTTTTCGTAAGAGTAGGCCATTGTGTGCCGATGGGAACAGATGACAGAATTTACAAAACCGCACACACGCGGGGGCTAGATGTAAAAAGCAATACGTGCTTATTCCATTATCCTCGATATAAAAGAATAATAATGAAATAAAGATAAATTGCATGCATTCGCACACAGGGTCTCGGTTTATAGTCTCATCCGAAGGACGTTTACATTCATTCGACCTTTTCGTCAAACGACGAAGTCCCTAGAAACAATGTATAATTCTACCTATATTTGGCTATGCGGATATCATCTGGGCAACTGTACAAACCATCAGTCCAACCTACTGAAGAATGCAAGAAGAAGAAGAAGAAGAAGAAGAAGAAAGAAGAAGAAGAAGAAGAAGAAAGAAAAAGAAGAAGAAGAAGAAGAAGAAAAAGAAGAAAGAAGAAGAAGAAGAAGAAGAAGAAGAAGAAGAAGAAGGAGGAGGAGAAGGAGAGGGAAAAGAAGAATTGCAAAGCAAATTGCAAATAGAAACAGAAGAATGCGTAGAAGAAGATTGCAAAGAAGAATGTAAAGAGAAATGCAAAGAAGAACGCGAAAAAAGAAAAAGACGAAGAAGAAGAAGGAAGAAGACGAAGAAGGAATCGCAAAGAAGAAGAAGAAGAATTGCGAAGAATTGCGAAGAAGAAGAAGAAGAAGAATTGCGAAGAAGAAGAAGAATTGCGAAGAAGAAGAAGAAGAAGAAGAGAATTGCGAAGAAGAAGAAGAATTGCGAAGAAGAAGAAGAAGAATTGCGAAGAAGAAGAAGAGAAAAATTGCGAAGAAGAAGAAGAAGAAGAAGAATTGCGAAGAAGAAGAAGAAGAAGAAGAAGAAGAAGAAGAAATTGCAAAGAAAAAAGAAGAAGAAGAAGAAGAAGAAGAAGAAGAAGAAGAAGAAGAAGAAGAAGAAGAAACAACAACGAGAGAAACAAATAACATTTTTACCCCCCCCCCCCCCCCCACCACACCCACACACACACACACACAAAATGCAGGCAACTCTAAACGTCTAGGAAAACGGGTGATGCAAGTTGCTATTAACAGTAATAGTATACTGTCAACTGCACTCGTTCGAAGTGGGGAAAAGTTACAACCAAATCCATTGAAGTTTAAGGGGGAGAGAGAGAGAGAGAGAGAGAAGAGGGGAAAGGGGGGGGGGGGGGGGGGGGTGGGGGGGGGGGGGGGGGGGGGGGGGGGGGGTTGTGTGAAGGGAGGAATACTTGAAAAACTTTGCAGCCGTGACGCATTTGCATAAAACAGGAGAGCACAGCTTCCGTTTGCATTGCTAAAACCCTACAGCAACTGTTGCAGCCAAAAAGAAAGGAGATTTTAAAAAAAGAAAAAGAAAAAAGAATGACGTTAACTTCAGGTGGATGGAGTGGAATGTGTGTGATTTTCTGGGGAATGAACTCCCTCGCTGTTTTCCCCCACTCTCCTCCTGTTGAAGTCTGACAGTCTTTGGAGAAGAGACTATCGACTCGAAGATCTGGGGGCTAACACACGTAGAGTGCCTTGTGTGTAAGATTTTTTTTTCGTTCCTCGGCTAGATTTATATATTTATTTATTTATTCTTCTATATCGAGGATAATGGAATAAGCACTCATGTGCTTTTTTACATCCAGTCCCCGTGTGTATGCGGTTTCGTAAATTTTGCCGTCTGTTTCCACCGGCACACAATGGCCTACTCTTCCGAAAAGCGGAACAGGATTTAACGTGTGCGCAAGATGTTCTGGGTTCAGAAGTCATCTGTATGTCGTTAAAAGTGTGGTGTGGTGTGGTGCGGTGTGGTGTGGTGTGGTGTGGTGGGGTGTGGTGTGGTGTGGTGTGGTGTAGTGTGGTGTGGTGTGGTGTAGTGTGTGTGTGTGTGTGGTGTAGTGTGTGTGTGATGTGGTGTGGTGTGGTGTGGTGTAGTGTGGTTGTAGTGTGGTGGGGTGTAGTGTGGTGTGGTGTGGTGTAGTGTGGTGTGGTGTAGTGTGGTGTGGTTGGTGGTGGTGTGGTGTGGTGTAGGTGTGGTTGTGGTGTAGTGTGGTGTAGTGTAGTGTGGTGTAGTGTAGTGTAGTGTAGTGTAATGTAGTGCAGTGTAGAGTAGCTTACAGTATAGTATAGTATAGTATAGTATAGAATAGTATAGAATAGTATAGTATAGTATAGTATAGTATAGCAGAGCAGAGCAGAGCAGAGCAGAGCACAGGAGAGTAGAGCAGAGCAGAGCACAGGAGAGTAGAGTAGAGTAGAGTAGAGCAGAGCATAGCAGAGCATAGCAGAGTAGAGTAGAGTAGAGTAGAGTAGAGTAGAGTAGAGTAGAGTAGAGTAGAGTAGAGTAGAGCAGAGCAGAGTAGATTAGAGCAGAGCAGAGCATAGCAGAGTAGAGTAGAGCAGAGTAGAGCAGAGCAGAGCAGAGCAGAGTAGAGCAGAGTATAGTATAGTATAGTATAGTATAGTATAGTATAGTATAGTATAGTATAGTATAGTATAGTATAGTATAGTATAGTATAGTATAGCATAGCATAGTATAGTATAGTATAGTATAGATAGTATAGTATAGTATAGTATAGTGTAAAATAGTATAGTATAGTATAATACAGTATAGTATAGATAGTATAGATAGTATACTAAGTATAGTGTAAAATAGTATAGTATAGTATAGTGTAAAATAGTATAGTATAGTATAGTATATTATAGCATAGTATAGTATAGATAGTATAGTATAGTATAGTATAGTATAGTATAGTATAGTATAGCATAGTATAGTATAGTATAGATAGTATAGTATAGTACAGTACAGTATAGTATAGTATAATATAGTATAGTATAGTATAGTATAGTATAGTATAGTATAGTACTTTAAAGGAGAAGAAAAAAATCCTCTGAAGTCGGAGTGTGGCTGCTCCATATGGCGAGGTGCTTGGAGAGAGTTGTACAGGGAAAAATCTCAACTAGTGTGTACTTCAAGTACACTGCAATACATACAATATGATATAATACAATGCAATGCAATGCAGTACAACACAATACAGTACTCAACACCACACCATATCCTACCCCACAACACCCACCCCACCCCACCCCATACGCCCCAACCCTCACGCCCCAACCCACACACCCCACCCCACCCACCACCCAACACAAATGTCTTCACCACAGTAAACACACACACACACACACCACACACACACACAACACACACACACACACACACACACACACACACACACACACACACACACACACACTCAAAAACAAACACATAAACACACACACTCAAAAACACACACATACACACACACTCACAAACACACACCACACTCAAAAACAAACACATAAACACACACACTCAAAAACACACAATACACACACACTCACAAACACACACACACACACACAGCACACACACGCACGCTCGCGCACGCACACACACACACACGCACGCGCGCGCGCACACACACGCACATACGCGCACGCACGCACACACATACACACACACACATCCTAATATCACTGAGAGTGAACAGAGGTTAGATTGAACACACACACACACATACACACATACACACACACACACACACACACACACACACACACACACACACACACACACATACAACACACAACAACACACACACACACACACACACACACACACAACACACACACACACACACCACACACACACACACACATACACACACACACACACCCTAATATCATTAAAGTGTTTGAATTTAACACACACACACACACACACACACACACACACACACACACACCACACACACCACACACACACACACACACACACACACACCACACACACGTACGCACGCGCCTCCCCCTCCCCCCCCCCCCCCCCCCCCCCACCCACACACCAACCACACCACAAACCACACCACACACACAAGCACAAACACCCCCTCCCCTCCCCCCCCCCCCCCCCCCCCCCCCACCACACACACACACACCGATTCCTACCAAAAAAAAAGATGATGCGTTATGAAAATTCATTTTTGAGAGAGAGAGAAGAGAGAGAAGAGAGAAAGAGAGAGAGAGAGAGAGAAGAGAGAGAGAGAGAGAGAGAGGAGAGATGAGAGAGAGAGAAGAGAGAGAGAGAGAGAGAGAGAGAGAGAGAGAAATGATCTCCCAGGTTTCAGACGAATCATTAATCACAACTTTACAGCCTGCAACAACAACAACAACAACAACAACAACAACAAAAACCAAAACCACAACAAATTCGGCAGCAATTCTCAAGATGCTGTCCCCAAGACGTGCAAGCCAAAAAATGACAGAGATTTCTTCATGCCAGCAGCAGCAGCAGCAACATTTGACTCTGGTTTGGGGTTGTGTTGTTCTCTCCTCTGATCATCTGTCAACGTGATGAACTGAGAACCCCCCCCCCCCCCCCCCCCCCCCCCAACCAATCCCCTATCAGCCTTCCTTTTCTGCCTGCTCTTGCGCCAGTGCATCAACAACGTAGCAATCCTGTATTCCTCGAAACAGCGAGAGGATTTCTGGTTTTCGTCCATCGTTCCCGAAGTCGAAATAATGGCTACCTTCATGGTGGGGGGAAAAACAGTCGCATTCGAGAATCTCACCATTGGTGAACTTCGGAGTTTTTTAAGCGAAGAACGAGACACAAAAATCTTAATTTTTGTTTTAAAAAGAATTCTTTTATTTTGAGGATAATGGCATAAGCAGTCATAGACTTTTTAAATTTATACATCAAGTCCTTGTGTGTATGCGGTGTTGTAAATTTTGCCATCTGTTCCCAGCGGCACACAATGGCCTGCTCTTTCGAAAAGCGGAACAGGATTTAACGTGTGCGCAAGATGTTCTGCGTGCGTTCGCGCACGGGGCCTTGGTTTATAGTCTCATCCGAAGGACGTTTGGGGAGAGTGGAGTCTGCACTGATGTGAACTCCAGGGGAAAATATCCCCTTGAACGGGATTCAAACCCGGGTCGTCAGATTGCGAGCGCAATGTTCTAACCATTAGGCTATCCCATCCCCCATCAGACCAAAGTCACCCTCCCCCTCTCACGCCGCCCAATGTACGAAACCGTTGGTACTTGTCTGAGTACTAGTATTTCAAATGAGATGATGAGACAAGGATCTGTGTGCAACCTTCATTTAGAGCACTAACAGAAATAAAATATATCTGACTTGACTTGAAAACAGAATCCACGGGTCCTTTCTAAAATTCCCAAGAAACAATATAATTATGTCAGCAGAACAAAATATCAGGAGTGGCGCTGCTTTGTGGCGACATATTCTCCCCGGGGAGAGTAGCTCGACTTTCATGTGAACAACCCCACGGTGACTGTAAGACGTTTGTGATGCAATGCAGTAGAATACAATGCAATAATACAATAGAATGCAACACAAAGCAACAAGCCACCCACATTAGAATACAATACGATGGAACGCAATGCATCACAATGCAATGCAATACAAGACAACGCAACACACTACACTACACTACACTACACTACACTACACTACACTACACTACACTACACTTCACTACACTACACTACACTAACACTACACTACACTACACTACACTACACTACACTACACTACACTACTTCTTCTTCCATTGGTCCTGTGTAAATTTAAATAAGAAATTAGACATGCACAGCTAAATAAACTTGGGCTTGCTTGCTTGCGTGAATGCTTGCGTGTGCGTGTGCGTATGTGTGTGTGTATGTGTTCCTAGCATTTGTATGCATGCATTCATACGCACGCGCTTGCTACACTAAAAAGCCGAGTGTGTTGCATTTCAGATTATTGCAGACAGCATCCTTGCTCGGGTTATACGAAGAGACCAGATCACTGTGACCTGAAGTTATTTCCCAAGAGCCTTCAGAGTTGTTTTTTTAATTGGCGAAATCAGATTGCCAGGCTGTGGTAAACAACCGACAACTACGGAGGAATCTGCTGAGCTGCTCTGCCGACTTATCTGCACACAAGCGATGTCTTAGCCAGTGAAAAAGGAAGAAGAGAAACACGAAATCAGGTATGACACTTTTATTGGAAAGATGTACGATGATCTTTGCAGCAATAAACAAGATTTGACCTCATAGCTTGTATGAAAAAGAGAGACAAGAATCTAACGTCTTCAGGAACGAATCATGGAAAAAGTTGAAAAATACATTTCGCAATATCACACGTTTCAAAGCTGTTGGCCAGCTCATAGAATCAATATTTTCTTTGCCCTGTTTCCAATACTGAACAACACAGGGCGTGTTCAGCTGAGTTAACGTTGATCTGAACATGAACAGACTTCTTCTTCTTCTTCTTCTTGTTCTTCTTGTTCTTCTTGTTCTTCTTCTTCTTCTTCTTCTTCTCTCTTTCTTCTTCTTCTTCTTCTTCTTCTTCTTGTTCTTCTTCTTCTTCTTTTTCTTCTCTTCCTCCTCCTCCTCCTCCTTGTTGTTGTTGTTGTTGTTGTTGTTGTTGTTGTTGTTGTTGTTCTTCCTTCTTCTCTTCTTCTCTCTTCTTCTTTCTTCTTCTTCTTCTTCTTCTTCTTCTCTCTTCTCTTCTTCTTCTTCTTCTCTCTTCTCTCTCTCCCTCCTCCCTCCTCCTCCTCCTCCTTCTTCTGTTCTTGTTGTTGTTGTTGTTGTTGTTGTTGTTGTTGTGTTGTTGTTGTTGTTGTTGTTGTTCTTCTTCTTCTTCTTCTTCTTCTTCTTCTTTCTTCCTTCTTCTTCTTCTTTCTTCTTCTTCTTCTTCTTCTTCTTCTTCGTTGTCGTCGTCGTCGTCGATCGCTCAGACAGCACCTATTTGTGTCTTGTCTTACGAGCGAAAATGCGTCGCGCTGCCGTTAATTAAGCGGCTGACAATCAGACCCTGTGCATCCTACTTCGTCATGAGAGACAATTGCTCTATATATTTTAAGTCTTTCTGGGGGAAAAGAAAAAACCTCCAGCAGGACAATGGACCAAGAAGGCAGAAACTACGCTGAAGGAGAAGAAAGGAAGAAAAGGAACATGGCGGAAACAAAAAAAAGAAACATTCCTATCACAGAGTTTCCAGAAGGTAGAGATGCTGTTTACCCTGACAAGTCCCCAGCACCCCCCTCCCCCCCTTCCCCCCCCCCCCCCCCCCCCCCATCCTCTATTCCCCCGGTATGAAAAGATTAAAAAACACAAACCCTCTGGAAAAAAGCCGTATTTCCTTACCGTCTGAAAAATCAGTGACAGAATTGTCCGCTTTTTCTACTAGGCTTTCTGTTCTGTTTCTTTTCTGTTTTGCTGCTGTTTCCTCTTGTGCTGACGTTTCTGTGCTGCTGTTTCCTCCTCTGCTGACGTTTCTGTGCTGCTGTTTCCTCTTCTGCTGACGTTTCTGTGCTGCTGTTTCCTCCTCTGCTGACGTTTCTGTGCTGCTGTTTCCTCTTCTGCTGACGTTTCTGTGCTGCTGTTTCCTCCTCTGCTGACGTTTCTGTGCTGCTGTTTCCTCTTCTGCTGAAGTTTCTGTGCTGCTGTTTCCTCCTCTGCTGACGTTTCTGTGCTGCTGTTTCCACTTCTGCTGACGTTTCTGTGCTGCTGTTTCCACTTCTGCTGACGTTTCTGTGCTGCTGTTTCCAGCCGCTCGTTTCACTCTCTCCGCCACAGCCGTACCTAGATTTGTTCTGTCACATCCTCAGGGTCGTCAATGTGTGCCAGTGGGGAATGGATGACCACATTGACAAAACTGCATATACACAGGGACTGGATGTGAAAACAAACACACGAATAAGGTAAAGGTAAAGGAGTCCCATAACCTATAAGGTCGTAGGGGAGCGAGGCGTCAGAGACCTCACTTCTCTAGGGCCAGCATATTGAGGGCGGCGCCCATCTCCTCTCCCTCGCTGCTTTACCTTCCCTGACCCTAAAGAGGGCAGGTACCCATTTACAGCTGGGGGAACTGGGGGAACTGTACTGAAGCCAAGGCGCGCAAACGGTCACCCATCCAAGTGGTAACCACGCTCGACG
>CM054146.1:405855-408355 GCA_028751875.1 Rapana venosa
TGTTATCCATACTACTTCAGTCAGCAATAACTGGCATAATCCTGTACAGAGGAGAGACCAATGTGTATAGTGTGGCTTTAATGTCAAGCGTGTGTGTGTATCTAGGAGCTCATTAAAGTTACGTTTTCATCGGAAGGACTTGCCTTGTTTTGTTTTGTGTACTGCTGTCAAGAAGGAAGGTGGCAGGACGGTTAAGACCTTCACCTGCCCAACATGTAAACCGTGAGGTTCTGGGTTCAATTCCCGGCCTGGCCCTTTCTTCCCAGGTTGACGAGAAAATCGAGCTGAATGTCAAAGTTCTTCGGATGAGACTATACACTTCGTGTGCGAATGCACGCAGAACGTCTTGCGCTCATGTTAAAAGCCTGTCCCACTTTTCAGAGGAGTAGGCTATTTCGTGCCGGTAGCAACTGGAGACAACATTTTTAACACCCAAGTACACAGGTGTGGTGTTTAGACACTTGGGGGGAGGGGGGGGGAAGCTCTAGGAATCCCGAAGCTCTAGCCGAGGAACGACTCCCTCCCCCCCCCCCCCCCCCCCCCCCCCCCCCCCTCCAACAAAAATAAACTATCCTTCGTCACCGCAGATTATTTTATCTGCGTGAAATTCGGCCTGTCTCCCCGGGAAGCGCTCGTCGCCACAAGAGCAGCGCCACCCGTTCTTTTCCTGTCTGTATGTGTGTGTATTTGTTTTCCCATAAAAGTGTGAAATCTGGGCAGCTGAGAACAGCACATCGCCACAAGAGCAGCGCCACCATTTTTCTATAAAAAAGTTCTATATACATGTATTTGTTTCCTAAGGAGAGTGACCTTTCCTACAGAATTTTGCCAGGGGCAAGTCTCTCGTTGCCGTGGGTATCTTTTACGCGTGCTGAATGCGTAATACATACGGGGGCCTAGATTTCATCATTTCATCCGAAACACTAGCATTCAGACCACCACTCGCGGTCAAACGGCTGGGGGGTGGGGGGGGGGGGGGGGGGGGGGGGGGGGGGGGGGGGGGGGGGGGTTCGGTTAGGGGGGGCGGTTCTTGATTTTGAGACGGGGGGGGGGGATAGCCTAGTGGTTAGACATTGCGCTCGCATCTGCCGACGGGGGTGATCCCGTTCAAGGGAGCATTTTTCCCTGGAGTTAAACAAGTTGCCAGACTTCCACTCTCCCCTAAGGTCCCTTTGGATGAGACTATAAACCAAGGCCCCGTGTGCGAACGCACGCAGAACATCCTGCGCGCACGTTTAACCCTGTTCCGCTTTTCGTAAGAGTAGGCCATTGTGTGCCGGTGGGAACAGATGACAGAATTTACAAAACCGCATACACACGGGGACTGGGTGAAAAAAAAGCACATAAGCGCTTATTCCATTATCCTCGATATAACAGAATAAAAAAAAAAAAGGCAGGTGTATCAGCTCTAGACCACTGAGCTACCAGGGAGCCAGTCTAGGGCGGGGATGGAATGGTTGTGAACTCCACAGAGAAGCGTCAGCATCAGATTCTCTCCAGCAGACACCTCAGGAGACTGAAACCCACGGCCGTAAGATATTGCACAGCTCACGGGTACAATGTTCTAACTACTGGGCAACCATCCCCCCCCCTCCCTCTCTCTCTCGCTCTCTCTCTCTCTGCCTGCCTTTTTGTCTGAATGTCTGTCTGTCTATCTGTCTGTCTGTTTGTCTGAATGTCTGTCTGTCTGTCTGTTTGAATGTCTGACTGTCTATTTGTCTGAATGTCTGTCTGTCTGTTTCTCTGTCTCTGTCTGTCTGTCTCTGTCACTGTCTGTCTGTCTGTCTGTCTGTTTGTCTGAATGTTTGTCTGTCTGTCTATCTGTCTGTTTGTCTGAATGTCTGTCTGTCTGTCTGTTTGAATGTCTGTCTGTCTGTCTGTTTCTCTGTCTCTGTCTCTGTCTGCCTGTCTCTGTCACTGTTTGTCTGTCTATCTGTCTGTCTGTCTCCCTCTCTCTCAACCCCCTTCTCTCTCTCTCAATCCCCCCCCCCCCCCCCCCTGTCTATCTTTCTCGCTTCCCTTTTTTCTTTCTCCCCCCCCTCCTCTCTCTCTCTCTCTCTCTCTCATCTCTCTCCTCTCTCTCTCCTCTCTCTCTCTCTCTCTCTCTCTCTCTCTGCAACCCCCCACTCTAACAACGTGTGGTATCATTTCACTGTTTTTTTCATTATTTAGTTCCTGTGAGTGAAACAAACGAAATAACACCACCCCCCCCTAATATCCCCCCCCCCATCAAATCACAAAAACAACCAAACGAACATATAAACGTACTTTTGTTACAAAACTCAACCAAAAGAAACAACAAACAAACAAACCACAAAATAAACAAAACAAAACAAACCCACCAACATCGCAACATTAAAAGCCATTTCTGTGAGAAAAAAAACAAACAACTACAAACACAACAAAGCATCGTTTACGCAGTATTTTTCAACACAACCATTACGAATTTTAAAGTCTTCTTTTCCCTATCTCTCCCTACACAATATAACAAATCTACTTC
>CM054146.1:413355-418355 GCA_028751875.1 Rapana venosa
TTTCATCTGCCCTCATGTCATGTTCGCCCCCTCCCCTCCTCCACCCCCCTCCCCCCCCCCCCACCCAACCCTCGCGCCCCAAAAAGCATACATACCACAGTACCCATAACCAGGCAACCCAGTCCAAAAATAGCTTTAACTCAGAAGCTTTTGCCCCAAATGGCACAAAGGCATTCTTGTATGTGGTTACATAATAATTATAATAATGATGATAATAATAATGTATGGAATTTATATAGCGCTGAATATTGTAAAGCAACAAATCAAAGCGCTCTTTTTTTTTAAATCGAGGATAATGGAATAAGCACTCATGTGCTTTTTATTACATCCAGTCCCCGTGTGTATGCGGTTTTGTAAATTTTGTCATCTGTTCCCACCGGCACACAATGGCCTACTCTTTCGAAAAGCGGAACAGGATTTAACGTGTGCGCAAGATGCTCTGCATGCGTTAGCACACGGGGCCTCGGTTTATAGTCTCATCCGAAGGACTTTGACATTCAGTTCAATTTTTGTTGTCAAACTGGGAAGAAAGGGCGAGGCTGGGAAACGAACGCACAACCTCATGGTTTACTTGTTGGCAGGCGAACATCTTAACCATCCTGCCACCTTCCTTTCCTGTGGTGACATAATCCAATATGGCTGTTGAGTATTTTGTTTTAAAAGTTGGAACCCATATCGTAAATTTGACACAACTCTTGGGGAAGTGGCTGCTGTTTTCACAAGTTCTTTGCTGTTTCTGCTGTGCATGTGTCTAAAAGCCAGTGGAACAGAAAGCACACCACACCCAATCTCCAGGCTATGCACGGGGTAGCCTAGTGGTTAGAACGTTGAGCTCACGATCTGGAGGCCCGGGTTCGAGCCTCCACCCAGACGCCCGTTCAAGGGGATTTTTCCTCCTGGAGTTACGTCAGTGCCGACTCCACCCTTCCAAAAGTCCTTCAGATGAACGATGCAAACTGAGGTTCTGTGTACGAACGCACGCAGAACATTTTATGCAGATGTTAAAACCCTTTCCACCTTTAAAATTAAAAAAAAATTCTTTTATATCGAGGATAATGGAATTAGCACGTACGTGCTTTTACATCAGTCCCTGTGTGTATGCGGTTTTGTAAACTTTGTCATCTGTTTCCACCGGCACACAATGGCCTACTCTTACGAAAAGCGGAACAGGATTTAACGTGTGAGCAATATGTTCTGCGTGCGTTCGGACACGGGGCCTCGGTTTATAGTCTCATCCGAAGGACTTTCGGGCGATTAGACCATTTCGTGCCAGTAGCAGCAAATGATGTGTGTGTGTGTGTGTGTGTTTGTGTGTTTGTGTGTGCGTGTGTGTGTTGTGTGTGTGTCTGTGTGTGTGTGTGTGTTGTGTGTGTGTGTGTGTGTGTGTGTGTGTGTGTGTGTGTGTAAAGCATGTATACTGGCATCGTGTTTAGACATCATACTCGGAAGTCGGAACAGGGCTACATTACTGGTAGGCCACGTTAACCAGCTGCACAGGCAAATGTCAGCAGTGGTGATCCTCGAGCACTAGGGCAGGAAGGAAAGAAAAAGGCAATCCCCGATCTTGAAATACTAGATCTGCGACAAGAACACGGACACAAGTCTGAGAAGGAAAGAAAGAACGAACCAAAAAAGAAACAAAGAAAGCAGCACAGAGAAGGGAAATGGACAAAAAGTAGAAAGAAACAGATGATAAAAACAATGCACATAAAGAAAGAGAGAAACAAGACACCACCCGCCATGGCGCAGTGGTGACAGCCTTGGGTTTCGGGATGAAAGGTCGCGGGTTCGGATCCCATAAGAATCATAGGGATTTTTCGGACTCCGGCCGGCTCCTACCCAGAGTGAGTGTGCTGTGGGCTCAGTGGGAAGACTGGGACCACACAGTCGAGCTTCATCCAGTTTACGGATGTGCTTTCAAGTGTGTTAGTCAAATTACCTGACCCGCTGGGATATATTATGATAGAAAGCGTAGAGTACAACCCTGTCAAGTAGTCTCAAAGCATATGCACTTCCACAGCAGCAGCATTACATCATCCTCATTATCACTGATCATCATGCAATTAAAAAAAATATTGTCTCTGATTCAGTGGTCCCAGTTGCTCTGGTCTCATGGTGACCTCAGATTCGGTTTGCCCATACACTTCTGTGCCTGTGGTGAGTTTGTGTCAAAGCCTTTGGGGTTGGAGGTTTGCGGGGGACGGTCGTTGGAGGGACGTTGTGGTGGTTGCCACCTCGGGTGGGCAACTCACTCAGTCCGGCTCCGCGACAGAGCGACTGCAGTCGTCAGAAAGGGGCTTAGTAGATGGTGTCCTAGGTACGTTAGCTCAGAACAGGCACCCTTACACTCCATCGACGTAACCCAGCAGCAGTGCAGGGCCCCTCTGGCTGGTGGCCTCAAGGCGGCCTGGCATTCATGGGCTCCATGTGGACTTCCCACCCTGAGGAGGCGACATCCCGAATCTGGGTATGGCGGGGGCGGAGAGATGGAAGTAAGCGGCGTGACAAGAGTAGGACGAGAACGTGATGGAAGATGGGGCAGCAAAAAGAAACACCCCCCCCCAAAAAAAAAAAAAAAACAACCAAAATACCCCCCCCCCCCCCCCCCCAACAAACCCCAAAACAAAACAAAACAACAAAAGCAACCCCCCCAAGAAAAAAGACGAACAACGGAAGATAAAGAGAGAGAAAGGAGGGAGATAAAAAAAACCAAACTACCTGGAGAAAACAAAAAGGAAGAAAAGAAAGCAGAAGGAAAGAATGTGCACCAAACAAAAACAAAAAAAAGAGGGAAAAAACCCCCGAACAGAATAAGTGTTCCATAAATAAGTTCTGGCTAGTAGTCCTTTATTACTTTCCGAACCCCTTCATCTAGACCCCCCCCCCCTCCCCCCCCACCCCAACACACACGCACACGCCTTTGCCCTAACACTCCTCTCCTCTCCTCCTCCTCCTCCTCCTCTCTCTCTCTCTCTCTCTCTCTCCATCTCTATCCCTCGTCTCCTCTCCTCTGTCTCTCACTTTCTCTTCGTCAGTTTGTTCGTCAGTACAATCGATGGTTCGTACCACTGGCCTCATTCTCACCCTCACTGTCTTTACTTCTTTTCTCTCTTCTCTGTCTGTCTGTCTTGTCTGTCTCTCTGTCTGTCTGTCTTGTCTGTCTGTATCTCTGTCTCTCTCTATGTCTGTCTCTGTATCTCTGTATCTGTCTATCTCTGTCTCTCTGTCTCTGTCTCTGGCTCTCTGTCTCTGGCTCTCTGTCTCTGGCTCTCTGTCTCTGGCTCTCTGTCTCTGTCTCTCTGACTCTCTCTCTCTCTTTTCCGAACTATCTCTACTCATTCTGTCTGTCCCTCTTCTTCTGTCACTCTCCTCCCTCACTACCTACGTTCTCTCTCCCCCCCCCCCCCCCCCCCCCCCCCCCCCCCCCCCCCCCCCCCCCCCCCGTTTCCTTCTTTCCCAGTCTCCGCCTATAATTATCAGCTTTCTCTGTTCCTGCTTCTGTATCTCTGTCTGTCTGTCTGTTTGTCTTTCTCTCTATCTCACTGTCCGTCTGTCTGTCTGTCTGTCTCTCTGACCATCTCTGTATGTCTGTCTTTCTTTCCGCCTGTGTCTGCCTGTCTCCCCCTCTCCATCTCTACCCCCCCTCTCCCCTCCCCCTCCCTTCCCCCCCCCCCTCTCTCTCTATCCTTTTCTCTCTCTCCCTCCCTCCCTCTCTCTCTCTATACTTTTCTCTCTCTCACCCTCCCTCCCTCTCTCTGTCCTTTTCTCTCTCTCACCCTCCCTCCCTCTCTCTCTACTTTTCTCTCACTCACCCTCCCTCCCTCTCTCTCTCTCTCCTTTTCTCTCTCTCCCCCTCCCTCCCCTCTCACCCTCTCTCCTTCCCTCTCTCTCTCTCTCCTTTTCTCTCTCTCCACCTCCCTCCCCCTCTCTCCCTCTCTCCTTCCCTCTCTCTCTCTCCTTTTCTCTCTCTCCACCTCCCTCCCCCTCTCTCCCTCTCTCCTTCCCTCTCTCTCTCTCTTTTTCTCTCTCTCCCCCTCCCTCCTCCTCTCTCCTCTCTCCTTCCCTCTCTCTCTCTCCTTTTCTCTCTCTCCACCTCCCTCCCCCTCTCTCCCTCTCTCCTTCCCTCTCTCTCTCTCCTTCTCTCTCTCTCTCACCCTCCCTCCCTCTCTCTCTCCTTCTCTCTCTCTCACTCTCCCTCCCTCTCTCTCTCCTTTTCTATCTCTCCCCCTCCCTCCCTCTCTCTCTCCTTCTCTCTCTCTCACCCTCCCTCCCTCTCTCTCTCCTTCTCTCTCTCTCACCCTCCCTCCCTCTCTCTCTCCTTCTCTCTCTCTCACCCTCCCTCCATCTCTCTCTCCTTCTCTCTCTCTCACCCTCCCTCCTCTCTCTCTCCTTTTCTATCTCTCCCCCTCCCTCCCCCTCTCTCCCTTCCCCCTCTCTCTCTCTCCCCACCCCCTTGCATTATACGTCTGCTACGTGACGAAACCTTGTATATTCTCGTGTGTGTTATGATTTTGTTCATTTGATATTTGTAGGTGTTGTAACTTGCATAAATTGTAGTTCTGGTTGTTTCCATGTTCCTTCCCCATTTCTCCTCCTTCAACCTTTTCATTCTTCTCTTGTTCTCTTTCCTGTTCTCTCTCTCTCTCTCTCTCTCTCTCTCTCTCTCTCTCTCTCTCTCTCTCTCTCTCTCTCTCTCTCTCTCTCTCTCTATCTCTCTCTCTCTCTCTCTTTCTTCTTGTTCTTGTTCTTGTTCTTGTTCTTGTTCTTTCTTGTTCTTCTTCTTCTTCTTCTTCTTCCCTTTTGTCTTGTTCTCTTCATAAACTAATAATGATAAATGCTTCACACACCTCCCCCCCTCTCTCTCAAATAAAGATCATTCATTCATTCATTCATTCATTCATTCATTCATTCATCCCCTCTCTCTATCTCTCTTTCTCCCCCCCCCTCTCTCTCTTCATATCTGTCCTGTGTATACAACTATCTCTGTTCTGTGTGTTTAT
>CM054146.1:433355-435855 GCA_028751875.1 Rapana venosa
AACATTTGGCACACGTTAAATCTGTTCCACTTTCGAAAAGAGTTAGGCCCCATTGTGGCCGGTGGGAAAAGGGATACAGAAATTTACAAAACCGCATAACACGGGGCTGGATTGAAAAAGGCCATAATTGCTTTTTCCTTTATCCTCGATATAAAAGAATAAAATAATACAAAATACAAAACCCGGGTTTTTTCCCAAAGGGCTTTTTTCCAGTTCAGTTTTGCAGCGTGAAGTGTTCAGTGTTATTTCCCTTTTTTACAACCATTTTGGGGAATCGCATTTTCCCAAATCAAAACCCCCTCTCCCTTACTAACACCCTCCCTCTTTTTTAATTTTTTCTTTTCGGGCGTTTTTTGGAAGAAACCCATAAATTTTAAAACGAAAAAACCTTCCTTGAAATCTATCTATTTTATCAAAAAAATCTTTATTACCCTTTCTATCTATCTATTATCTATTATCTATCTATCAACTATCTATTTTATCTTTTTCTATCTATCTATCATCTATCTTCTCTCTTTTCTCTCTCCTCTCTTCTCTTTTTAATATTTATATATATATTTTTATATATATTTATAGTATGGGGGAAGAAAGAGAGGACAGACAGAACAGAGACAAAAAACAGACAGACAAAAAAAAAAAAAAAAGACAGAAAATACCAAAGAAATACTCCCCTTCTGAAACAAAGTTTCTAAAACAATTCAATTCAATTCTCTTCTTGTCCTCTTTTAAAAGGTCATTTGCTTTGCCGTGATTAAAACACATCTGAGAAAGCAATAGAACGCAGACATATATAGAAATGAATGCACACGATAAAAGGTAACATTTGTTAAACACACACACACACATATTCACACACAATTCTATTAAAGAAAATTTGTTTTACAGTGATTAAAAACATATATAAATAACTAAGAGTGCATGGACATACATAAATTTGAACACATGTGATAAAAGATAGATATGTTTTTGATCACTGTTTAACAAATTTCCTGTAATAGTATTGTGTGTGAATGTGTGTATATGTGTGTGAATGTGTGTATGTGTGTGTGAATGTGTGTATATGTGTGTTGGTGTGTGTGGGGGGGGGGGGGGGGACAGATGACAAAATTTACAAACCGCATACACACGGGGACTGGATGTAAAAAGCACATGCGTGCTTATTCCATTATCCTCGATTTAAAAAAAAATCTGAGCGCATTGATTTGTTGCTTTACAAGATTCAGTGCTATATAAATTCCATACATCATCATCATCATCATCATCATCATCTTTAAAATTATTATTATTATTATTATTATTATTATTATCATCATTATTATATTTATTGTTATTATTATTATTATTATTTATTATTATTATTATTATTATTATTATTATTATTATTATTATTATTATTAATATTATATTATTAACATTCATCATCATTCATCATCATATGGATTCATTTCCATATATGTCTGTATTCTATGACTTCCTTCTTAAACATGTTTTAATCACTGCAACGCACATTTCCTTGAAACAGGGGACAATAAAAAGAAGGGAATTGAACACACTTGATACCCCACTTGAAGGGCGCCACAGCGCCACTACTTCAGCCAGTGCCAACATGGACAATCACTTCCCACTATCAGCCATTGATTGTCCTGCAGATTGCTGGAAGAAGACAAGATGAAACGCCGTTAACCCTTTCCGTCCTCCTGTTCCTCATCTGTACATCAAATCTGGCCAGCGTGGTGGGTTTTCCATGGTGATAAGGTTAACGCATCTCATTCAAGCATGAAAGCCAAGGAGATGATTGTGTGTGTATGTGCATAAACGTCTCATAGAGGGGCAGTCAAGTCCTCTCTCTCTCACACACACACAGACACACACACGCACGCACGCACGCACGCATGCACGTGCACACACACACATGAACATGCACGTGGAGGAGAGAGAGAAAAGAGGAGAGAGAGAGAGAGAGATGAGAGGAGGAGAGGAGAGAGGAGAGGAGAGGAGAGAGAGATGAGAGAGAGACAGGAAGAGAGGAGAGAGAGAGGGAAGAGAGAGAGAGAGTGAGAGAGAGGATGAGAGAGAAGAGAGATGAGAGAGATCACGTGTGTGCATAAACGTCTCCACGCGTGGCAGTAAAGAGATCACTGTGTGTGTGTGCATAAACGTCTCCACGAGATGACAGTACAGAGATCACTGTGTGTGCATAAACGTCTCCACGAGATGACAGTACAGAGATCACAGTGTGTGCATAAACGTCTGAAAGAGATGACAGTGCAGAGATCACTGCGTGTGCATAAACGTCTCAAAGAGATGGCAGTACAGAGATCATTGTGTGTGCATAAACGTCTCAAAGAGATGACAGTACAGAGATCACCGCGTGTACATAAACGTCTCAAAGAGATGACAGTACAGAGATCAGTGTGTGCATAAATGCCTCAAAGAGATGACAGTACAGAGATGACTGCGTGCGCATAAACATTTCCACGTGAAGGAAGTCAAGAAAGAA
>CM054146.1:440855-444592 GCA_028751875.1 Rapana venosa
GGTGGGAACAGATGACAAAATTGACACAACCGCATACACGCGGAGACTGAATGTAAAAAAGCACATGACTGTTTATTCCATTATCCTGGATATAAAAGAACAAATAAAACAAATTAAAACATGACACGCACGCACGCGCACGCGCACACACACACACACACACACACACACACACACCACACACACACACACACACACACACAACACACACACACACACACCACACACACACACACACACACACCAGAGACATATCTATTTGATTTTTAGGGTTTTGGGGGTATCACACAGTAAGCTTGTGTGCATGTGAGTGTGTACATACTTTTCTTTTCTTTCATTTTTTAACTGTACCAAATCTGTTTTTCACAGTGTATATATATACACAGTTTCCGTGACGCCTCCCCCTAACCCACAACCAAAACGTTCTTCTGAATCCTTCGCTCATATCCTTCTGTCACAACCCCCACCACACCCTCCCCATCTCTTCCTCCTTGCCCCCCTCTTTTCTTGTGTCAGTGTCCACACCCATCACAACCCCCCCCCCCCCCCCCCCCCCCCCCCCCCCCCCCCCCCCCCACAAACCCGCACCCCCCCCCCCCACACACACACACGCACGCGCGCGCGCACACACACAAACACAAGCTCAAACACACTCTCTCTGTCACACACACACACACACAAGCTCAAACATAGACATATCTTTTATTGTTGTTTTTGTATCATACAGTGTGTGTGTGTGTGTGTGTGTGTGTGTGTGTGTGTGTGTGTGTGTGTGTGTGTGTGTGTGTGTGTGTGTGAAGTCAAGTCAAGTCAAATTATTTTTATTTCCAGATGGTACATTGAATATGCAATGCATTTGCTGTTTTCTCCATCAAGCCATCACACACACACACACACAAGATCAAACACCCCCACACACACACACACACACACACACACACCACACACACCACACACACACACACACACACACACCACACACACACACACACACACACACAAGATCAAACACACTCTTACACACACACACACACAAAAACACACCTACACACACGCACCACACACACACACTACACACACACACGCATACACACGTACACACACACACCTACACTCACACACACAACACACATACAACACAAACACACACCTACACCACACACACACAACACACACACACACACACACACACACCACACACACACACACACAAGATCAAACACACTCTTACACACACACACACACAAACACAAAACCTACACACACGCACACAACACACACACCTACACACACACACGCATACACACGTACACACACACACCTACACTCACACACACAACACACATACACACAAACACACACCTACACACACACACACACACACACACACACACACACAACACACACACACACACACCACACACACACACAACACACACACAGATAGCATACGCATGAAAGCGGCAATGCTTCAGTGATGATATCTTTACCAGCACTGAAGCATAACCCCATCTTGTTCTGGCACCACTGCATCAACTTCAAATCAAATCAAATCATTGCCACCACTACCACCACCACCCCGATCATTTTACAGTATAGATTCTTTTCGTCTCTTGGGGGAAGAGAGAGACGCAGGAGAGAGAGAGAGAGCGAGAGAGAGGGAGAGAGAGAGAGGAGAGAGAGAGGAGAGAGAGAGAGAGAGAGAGAGGAGAGAGAGAGAGGGAGGAGAGAGAGGAGAAGAGAGGGAGGGAGAGGGAGAGAGAGGGGAGAGAGGGGGAGAGAGAGAGAGAGAGGAGAGGAGAGAGAGGGAGGGAGAGAGAAAAGAGAGAGAGAGAGAGAGAGGAGGTGGGAGGGAGAGGTGAGAGAGAGAGAGAGGGAGGGAGAGGGAGGAGGAGGGAGAGAGAGGAGAGAGAGACGAGAGGAGGAGAGGAGAGAGTGGAGAGAGAGAGAGAGAGAGAGAGAGGAGAGAGAGAGAGAGAGAGAATGTCAAATTCTTTTACTTCGAGGATACAGAATTAAGCACTCATGTGCTTTTTTACATCCAGTCCCCGCCCGTAGGGATACATCTTAAAAATAACCCAATACTCATTTCTCTCACACAGTAGAAACAAAGGGAAATAACCCTTTCAAAAAAACCCAACCAAACAAATAAAAGAAAACCCTACCCCCCCCCCCCCCCAAAAAAAAAAAAACCAACAAAAAAACAAACAAAAGGGAAACAAACAACAAAAAGACCCCCAAAAAAAGAAAAAATAAAGAAAAAATAAGAGAGAGAGAGAGAGAGAGGAGAGATGGGGAGAGAGAGGGGAGAGAGAGAGAAAGAGGGGAGAGAGAGAGAGAGAGAGAGAGAGAGAGAGGAATGACAATGACAAATTATTTATTTCGATGATTTTTATTTCGAGGGTAAGGAATAAGCACCGTGTGCTTTTTTACATCGAGAGAGAGAGAGAGAGAGAAAGAGAGAGATAATTGATTGATAAATTGATAATTGATAAATTTTTTTATTTCGAGGATAATGAATAAGCACATATGTGCTTTTTTACATCCAGTCCCCGCCCGTTAGGGATACATCTTAATAATAATAACCCAATACTTATACAGTCTCACAATAAAAAAAAGGGGAAAATAAACCTTTTCAAAACGCTCCCCCCAACAACCAGAGAGAGAGAGAGAGAGAGAGGAGAGTGAGAGAGAGAGGAGAGAGATTGAGGGGAGGAGAGAGAGGGGAATTTCAGCAAATTGAAATGTGGAAAGGAAATGAGGAGAACATTTACCCTCCCTACCCCCCCTCCCCAAAAAAAAAAAAATTAAAATGGAGGTTGGGGGGGGGGGGGGGGGGGAGGAGGGGGGGAGTTGGGCGTGGAATCCCAAAGCTAATCAAAAACAAGCTCAGACAACAGCACTTAGTGTTGTCTGTCATGTAACCGAAAATGCGTTGCGCTGCCGTTAAGCGCCTGACAAGTCAGGCCCAGCGCATCGGACTTCCGCGTGGGAGAGAAGTGTTATCTTTGATATCTTTCTGGAAAAAAAAACCCAACAACCAAAAACCCAGACAGGACAATGAACCAAGAAGGCAGAAAACAGACAAGATGGAGGCGACAGAAAGAATGCATGGGGGCCTGTCAGTATAAACAGTACCCCCCACCTTCTGGAAATTCTGTGTGAGGGAGTTCCTCTTTTCTATCCCTCTCTTTGTTTCTGCCTTGTTCTTTTGGTTTCTGTCACCTTCTTCGGGTCTGTCGTCTGCCTTCTTGCTCCATTCTCCTGCCTTTTCTTTTCTTTTAGTAGGACTTGAACGATAAAAAATCTTCTCTCATGCCGAAGTCGGATGTGCTGGGCCTGACTTGTCAGGCGCTTAACAGCAGCGCAACGCATTTTCGCTCATATGACAGACAGGAATAGTTGCTGTTGGAGCGTTGGAGGAGGAGAATGAAGTTATGCCTGACCTTTCTGATGCCCCATGTAGTAGTTTGATGGTCACAAGAGTGGTGGCGGTGGTAGTGGTGGTGATGATGATGATGATGATGATGATGATGATGATGATGATGATCATAATAATAATAATTTAAAAAAAAAATAAAATAAATAATAATGATGACGACAAACCCCCACCCCAACCACTTCAACAAAAAGCGATAATAATGATAATGCTGCTGCTGCTGCTGCTGCTGCTGCTGTGCTGCTGCTGCTGCTGCTACTGCTATACTACTACTATACTACTACTTATACTAAATAAA
>CM054146.1:445092-482592 GCA_028751875.1 Rapana venosa
TTGCGTTGCCTGGGTTATGTTGTGAGGCCAGATCTTCTGAGGAATTCAGCAGTTGCCTGCAGGTCATCCACCGTGCCGTGCAGTTTCTGCTCCAGAGGTGTGGGCTCAGGCCACACTTCCAGCCTTAGCGTCTGGAGGGTCCTGCAGTCTTGTAGGATGTGGGCCGTGTCCTGTTCTTCTTCTCCACAGGGGCACATAGCAGATGGTGCAATTTTCAATTTTCTGTGGAGGTGTTTATTCAGCATGTTGTGCCCTGTGCGTAGTCTGCAAATGACCACCTGTGCTTGTCGTGAAAGCTGGTGGTAAGGGTCTGGTTTGAGTGGTGATCTGAAGAGAGATTTGATGATGGTTTTTATCTCCATTAGGTTGACAGGATTGTTCTCTTGCTCCTCTCTTGCCCCTATTTTAGCCATCTTGTCTGCTTGTTCATTTCCTTTAATGCCGCAGTGGGAGGGGATCCACTGGAGCTCTATGCGTAAGGCGTTAAGGCTGTGCAGTGCCTCCAGATCTTTAAGTTGTCCGGCATTATAGGACTGCAGCACAGAGAGTGCGTCGGTCAGGAAGACGACTTGGGTGTTGTTGTCCACTCTGCTGTTGACGACATTTGCTGCATGGATCAGGGCTTCTGCTTCAGCCTTGTAGTTAGTACAATGCAGGCCTGTTGGATAAGCTTCAGCCTGCCATTCTCCACTAGGGTACTGAATGTAGATCCCCGCACCTCCACACTTGACAGCATCAGTTGCTGATCCATCGGTGTATATGTGAATCCAGCTTTCTTGGGGGTATCTTTCTTCCAACATGGCTAATGTGAGAGTCTTTTTCACAATTTGTCTCTGCTCATTTTTGGTTGTTATGTGGGGGACAGATGTATTTACTTTGGTATCAGTTCTTTCTTCCCATGGTGGTGTGTCAAGAGAGAAAGGGAGAGGTTCGACATGGTCTGGAAGCTTTGCTTGGTATTTTCGTACTAGGCCTCTAGTTTCAAGGGCAAGGCTAGATCGCTTTAGCCTGCCTGAGGATAGTTGTTTTATCCTTGTCTTCATTGGGTGATCTGTAGTGCACTCGTATTTCTTTGATTGTATCAGGGCCTTCTGTTCTCTTCTTGTAGATAGGGGAGGAATGCCAGTCACTTCTTCCATTTTGTTGATTGGTGTAGACTTCATTGCCCCTGTTATGATTCTTAGTGCTTGATTTTGGACCTTGTCAAGAGTTTGATGGTAAGTCTTGGCAGCTGTCATCCAAGAGTTAGATCCATATTCAAGGTAAGGTCTTACTGCGCCTTGGCAGACTGTCTTCAGTAATTTTGTGTTTGCTCCCCAGTTGGTTCCGGCCAGTTTCCGCATGTTTACTTTTCTTCTGGCTTTGTTCTCTGCTTCATTTATATGGGCTTTCCATGTCATTCGCTTGTCAAAAGTGACTCCCTGGTAGGTTTGATGATCCTCGAATTTTAGCGTGGCTTTGGCTTCAGTACAGTTCCCCAGTACACCCAACTATAAATGGGTACCTGCCCTCTTTAGGGTCAGGGAAGGTAACGCAGCGAGGGAGAGGAGATGGACGCCGCCCTCAATGTGCTGGCCCGTGGAGAAGCTGAGGTCTCTGAAGCCTCACTCCCCCACGACCACATAGGTTATGGGACACCTTCACCTGTATATGAATTCTTCAACTCACTATCAAGGCAAAACGTATAATTATTTGGAAAAGTTAGAACTATTACCGATGGAACTATTTGCAAGGCGTGTGCCATTTTAGAAAATCACCGTCTTTCCCCTTATTCCTTCTAGAAAGAAGGCAATTTAGGACAAACCCATCACAAAAGACTGAAAGAAAGAACAGGAGGAAGAGAGAAAAAAGTATATAAAAAAAGGGAAATACAAGAACTATAAAGACGGGGAGAAATATAACTAAGCAAAAAGAAGCAAAGAAGAAAGGAAAAAAACGGAAAGGAAAAGGGAAAGAATAATTGAATGAAAACCAAACAATACGAACAAAAGAAGAAAAAAGAAAGAAAGACAGAAAGAGAAGAAAAGAGGAAAAGACAATATAACGAACAAATGACAAAAGAAAGAAAGGGAAAAAAAGAAAGACTCTCTGTCTCTGTCCTGGTCTCTGTCTCTCTCTCTCTCTCCTCTCTCTCTCTCTCTCTCTCTCTCTCTCTCTCTCTCTCTCTCTCTCTCTCTCTTTTCTCTGTTTTTCTTTCTCTTTTGTTTGTTTTTTTGTTTTGGTTAGGGTTTTTTTGGGACGTGGGGGTGGGGGGATGTTTATTTTTACGGTTTTTCTTTTTACTTGCTTGCTTTGGGGTGGGGGGGGGGGGGGTTGTTGGGGGGGAGCTGTTCTGATAAAGGTTTATTTCCCTCCTTTTTATTGTGAGACTGTATAAGTATTGGGTTTATTATTATTAAGATGTATCCCTAACGGGCGGGGACTGGATATAAAAAAGCACATGTGTGCTTATTTATTATCCTCGAAATAAAAAGAATTTGTCATTGTCATTGTCATTCTCTCTCTCTCTCTCTCTCTCTCTCTCTCTCTCTCTCTCTCTCTCTCTCTCTCTCTCTCTCTCTCTCTCTCTCTCTCTCCCTCTTTCGTCATACTTTCATCCGTGTCTCATCTAATGCAAGCACACAAGCACACACCGGCCAGCAAGTCAAGATCAGGTAAACAGGCTGATGTACAACCTAAGACCACACAAAGTTATGCCCCTTGCTTTACCCTCACCCTCCTATCATTCTCACCCACATCTTGCCTGCACCCCCCATTCCCCTCCCTCCCTGCCCATTTCGTTTATCCTTTCCAATTCCAAAGGCTGCTCTCAGTAGTTAAGCTTTGGGTTCAAATCCCATGACATAGACCGGGCCAAAAGCGTTGTCATATTTTCTTTTAATGTTGTAAAATGCTGTCTTGAGAATCTTTTTAGCCATCGGAAAAGATTTTTGCATAAAAAACCTTAGGTCTTCTTTAAAGGAGGGAAAAGCATCCCAAGTCAGAGTATGGATGCCTACATGGCGAGATGTTTGAAAGAGTCCCTCACGAAAACTTCTCATGCAGTGTGTACGTTCACTCTCTCTACCTATTTCACGAGACATGGCTTGGGTTCACGACACTTTTGTCAATGTTAAAGACATTTCTTACATGCACAAAATTATGCACAAGCTTTTAAAGAGTGAATAGATATATGAAATCCGCTAAATACCGAAATTGCGAAATATCATCATTTTAGTCATGCATTCAACGATAATGTCTGGCCGTAACTTATCTGTGTAGTGCAGCCTTCTTTTTGCCCCATAATAAATGCCCTCTGATGGACACTGTCCAATATGACCAGCAAGTCAGGGGGCATCACTCTATCTTCCTTTTAATCAGGGGATGTCACTCTTGGATCGACCATGTCTACCAGCAGGATGATGGGACTTTCTTCTCCCTGTAGCCAATGATAAACTGTGGACGTTCTGGATGCATTGTTCATCCAGATGTTGTAGTCGTTATGTTTCTGTCTCTGTGTCAACATATTATTTATGTGTGGTTGCAGCTGTCTGTCTCTGTTCTATCTATCTATCTATCTGTCCCGTAGTCTGACGACCGTGGGGGCACCCTCAAAGACTCAACAACCAGTTCCCTCCATTCCTCTCTCTGTTCTGCCTTTCTCAGGGTTTTGTTGAGTTCTAGGCCTGTCCATTCGCTGATGTTATCCTCCCAGCTCTTCCTTGGTCTGCCTCTTCTTCTTCCTCCCTGGACAGTGCCTTGTAAAACTGTCTTTGCAAGTCCTTTGGATCGTGTGACATGCCCATACTATTTAAGTTTACGTTTTTTCACGATCGTTAGAAGGTTCTCATAGGGTCCAATGGTTTGCTGGATTCTGTTATGCACGCTTCGTTGCTTATGTGGTCTTTGTAGGAGATGCCAAGGAGTCTCCGAAAGCATCTCATCTCCACCGCCTGTACTCTTCTCTCCAAATCTGCAGTCAGGGTCCATGATTCACAGGCATACAGAAATATGGATATGACAAGGAGCGCATTAGTCTGATCTTGGAGATAAGTGAGATATTTTTATCTCTCAGATGGTGTTTAGTTTTGACAAAGCTGTTATTGTCTGTGCAGTCCTGCATACTACTTCTGGCTTGGATCCTGGTCGGATACAATGGCTCCCAGGTACTTGAAGCTTTGAACTGTTTCCAGCTTCTGGTCATTAACCCTGATATCAGTACTAATGCCGTTGGTGTTATTAGTCATCAGTTTGGTCTTCTCTGCACTGATTTCCATGCCGTATGTTTTGGAGGCCTTATTCAAGTGTTCTGTTAGGCTGGCAAGCTCTTTTTCTGATCCTGCTATTCCATCAATGTCATCTGCGAAGCGGAGGTTTGTGATCGTTCTGCCACCAATGCTGACTGATCCTTCATGATGTTCCAGTGCATCAGCCATGATTCTCTCAAGGAAGATGTTGAAAAGAGTGGTGAGAGTAGACAGCCCTGCCTTACTCCAACTGTTGTTCAAAACCATTCTCAATGTTGTTGTTGTAGTACACTGCACTGGTGGCCTCGCTGTACAGCTGTTTGATGACTCTGATCAGGTTTGCATTGATGCTGTACAAATTCATGGTTGCCCACAAAGCTGCATGCCACACCCTGTCAAATGCCTTCTTAAAAATCGATAAATACATGGTAAAGGTCTTGTTGATGTTGAATGTACCGCTCACATAGTATTCTGAGTTGAATATCTGTTCGGTTGTGCTGCGCCCTGCTCTGAAACCTTCTTGTTCCTCAGCAATGATGGTCTCTGCTTGTGCTTCAGTCTATTCAATATTATCTGCAGCATGACCTTGCTTGGGTGGCATATGAGGCTGATTGTGCGGTAATTTATGGCATTGTTGTAGATTTCCTTTCTTGGGGAGGGTGATGATGAGTGACTGTGTCCATGGTGTTGGCCATTTTCCTGTCTGCCAGATCTTGTTGCAGATTCTTAGTAGGGCGCTGATCATGGCTTCCCCTCCAGCTTGAACCAACTCAGCTGGAATGTTGTCAGCCCCTGCTGACTTTCCCTTTTTCAGCGATCTGACTGCTGTTTCCACTTCTTCTGGGAGGATAGGGTGACTGTCTGTGTCTTTGCTTGCTGGTACATTAAGGACATCTGGATCTCCTGCGGTTCTATAGTTATACAGGTTGGAGCAGTATTCTGTCCATCCTGGTCGTCAGTGAGACACTTCCCATTTTTGTCTTGGATTGTTAAACCTTTTCCCTGTTTTGTGCTAGTCAGGTCTTTCACCAGCTGATATGCTTTCTTGCTATTGTTTTTCTTGATGTTCTCTTCAATGTCTTGGCATTGTTCACCGATCCATTTCTCTTTTGCCTCCGTCATGGACTTCCTGATTCTTTTGTTGACTGCCCTATATTGTTCTGTTCTTTCTTTTGTTTCATTTTTCTTCTCTCTACGCTTGTCGCATAGTTGTAGGATGTTAGGTGTGACCCATGGTTTTTTGACTGGTTGGTGTTTGCCAAGAAGCTCGCTTGCTGTTTCAGTCACTGCTGTATTGAAACTATTCGTCAGTGTATCTATGTCTGAGTCTATCACAGTGACTGCTGCAAACTTTCCACCTATCCTTGCTTCAAAAATTTCTAATACCTCTGGGTCCTTCAGCTTCTCGAGGTCAAATTTGATCCTGATGTTGTTCCGCTTGTGGATTTTCTTTAGACGTAGTCGGAAAGTCATCATCACAAGATCATGATCACTCCCTATGTCTGCTCCTGGAAAACTTCGTGTCTGTGCGATATTAACGCTAGACTGAAAGCGTCTTTTCACCATGATGTAATCTATTTGGTTGTGGCGTTCTCCATTTGGGCTATGCCATGTCTATTTTCTGGATTTCTTGTGTGGGCCAAGTGTATTCACTAGCTGGAGGTGGTTGTTACTGGCAAACTCCAGGAGTCTCAAGCCTCTTTCATTTGATTGGTTATTACAATGTGGCCCACAAACGCCCTCCAATCTTTCCATGCATCTTCTCTACCTTGGCGTTACAAGCACCTTGCACAACGAGGATGTCTTTCTTGGGAGTTGATTCAGAACCTCTTGTAGCTGGTCATAAAATTCTTCTATGGCTTCATCTGTGCAGTCTGATGTAGGGGCGTATGCCTGTACTACAGTTATGTTAAAGGGGGTTGCTCTCAGGCGGATGGTAATAAGTCTGCTGGACACAGGCTGACAGCTCATGACGGTGTTCACGATGTCTTTGTGAACGAGAAACCCCACGCCGTGTTCATGTTTATCCTGTTTTCCACTGTAGTATAATTTGTGGTCTTCCTGGGTCGTTGTTTCTCCCATGTTTTTCCACCTGACTTCGCAGAGCCCAAGGATGTGCCATTGATATCTGGACATCTCATGTGTCAGTTCTTCCACTTTGCCTGCAGCTCTTAGTGTCCGTACATTCCACGTGCCAATGATGGTGTTGTTTCTGGCACAGATTTTGTTGTGTTTTACATCAGTAGCATACTTTCGACCACTGTCCTGATGATCAACAGAAGGCGCGGTCCTTGGTAACCCGGGCGACGACCGATCCGGTATGGAAATTCTGGCTGTCTTTGTCATGGGTGTATCTTGGGCAAATCAAACCTGGCGGAGCCCATCCCTCTCCAGGTCGGATTTTTTGATTGGGTTTACTCCCCACATGTGGCAGGTGGTACTGGGTTATATGGTTACCAGTAGCAGAGGGAAACAGGCCTATTGGCTGGATACAGACTTTATGATCTCCCTTGCATCCTTTGATAGGAAAAATGATCCCTAAAGAACTAAAGGCACATAGACTTGTTAGCCACTTTTTTCATATACATTTTTTTTACCACTATTATTTTCATATATTTTCATTCTCTTTCTATTTCGTCTTTTTCTGGCAGCAATGGTAGACCAAAGAAAATCTATTTATTCTTAGGGCAGCAACAGACACTTCTGAATTATGGAGGGTGTCTTGCTATTATGTACCACAGAGGATGAGTAAGGTTTCAAACACTACCTGGACCTCGGAAAAGTGCTTAACCAAAAGCTGAAGCTCAAGTCAGATCAGGTCAAAGGCATGGTCCTTAATTATTCCCCACATACTGCCTTCAAAATTTTATCCTGTAGTGAATACGTTTTAAAAATCTTGGACAAAAATAATATCTATGATTGGAATGGAGTTTTCTTCACTATATTTTTGTCAATTATATTAATATTTAAATATCGGATTGGGGGTCAAGAAGTAACATACCAGCCTCAAAAGTCTGGGTCAGAGATGTACAGTAGTTTGATCCCTGTTTGGGCCAAAAACTTTACTCCCGTCCGTCTCTTAGATCATGAGTGATGGTCTGGGTGCTAGTCTTTTGGATGAGACAATAAATCCACAGCAATATGAGAGTTGACTCTGGCAAAATTCTGCAGAAAAAAAGCCCACTCTGACTGGGGAAACAATAACAGTTGCAGACTGGGGAACAAAAGAGAAGAAAAAAAGGAGGTGGCATTGCTCTTGTGGTGATAAGCTCTCCCTGGGGAGAGCAGCCCAAATTTCACTTTGATATATAAGCAAGCGATCACAACAATTCACCTACTCTGAAATTTGAACGAAATCATAGTGTAAATAAATGAATGAGAATCCTATATAGTTATAGTACTGTACATCATGAACATTTTTTTTGGGGGGGTCTTTTGGCAGATAACTTTTTGCTCAAATAATTCTAAGTACACTGGACAGTAAAAAAGGAACAACAGCGCAGGCTCCACATGACGTTTGCACAAGGGGCAGAGTGCCACATGACCCCTTAGCCAGGTGTTGATGCATTTGGGGAGAAAGGTGTGTTCACAAGGCAGGACACGAAGCCTCTCTCCCTGATCTGGAATTTTTCCAGGCAAATCGTGCAGGATTTCTGGTAATCCCCTGCATTAAAGAGTTTCTCTGATGACGACAACGCCCGTTCTTGCTCATCTTCAATCCATGCCTCTCTGATGGGCTTGGTTCATCTGTGTGAATGTGCAGTCTCTTTGACTTTCTGTCTGTCTCATTCATTCATTCATTCATTTATTATCTCTCTCCTGTCATGTTCATCATACATACACAAACCGAAACAGATCAGTAACTGACAAGCAACGATCAGCAAATGAGAATGATAAACTGATAGTAACACTACTACTAATAAGAAGAATGCAAAGACGAACACTGTAAGGAATGCACAGACGAAGAATGTAAAGAAGAATGCAAAGAAAAGGAAAAATACAAACAAGAAGAAGAAGAGCTATACGTTATTTCAATCGTTCATGAATGTAGTAAAGCAAACAAATCAAAGAGCTTGAATTTGAGTCAATCACATGCATGTTACCGTTCACCAAAAAAAAGTATATATGAACATAATTTGAGTTTAGACTTTCACAAACAAACAAACAAACACACACACACACATACACACACACATACACACACACACATACACACAAACACACACTTGCAAACACTGAGACATACACTTACGCACGCATGCACGCACGCATCATCATGATCGTCATCCCCCATCATCATCATCGTCGTCGTCATCCCCATCATCCCCATCACCATCATCACCAGTCCTCTGATCAAGATGGTCATCAGGGGAGGGATATGCGGGACGGTTGTTGGACAGTGTTCTCCAGGCTGTTTGTTTTTAGCCTTTTACCACACTCTACCCATGTCAAGGCTGCTCCAGTCTTTAAAGTTCAGCTGAGGTAGCTCTGTTCCTTCACCTCCACAACAACAAACACACCACACACTTTGTATCAGACACAATATTTTTTCCTGTGGTCCCCAGGTTCCCCAGTGGCGAGCTTTGTTGCGTGTGTGACCGTTTCTACCCACCATTAAGATAGCCCCATCCCCACTTTAGTAATAAAAAGAAACTCCAGTCTTAAGGGGATTAAGAAAAAATATTACTCCATAGAATTACTACATGGATTATTGACTCTCTGTGAAGCTCAGCCTCTATGTTATCTGTGTAGTGCGGCCGCATCCCCCTCCCCCACCCCCCCCCCCTCCCAAGAATAAACGCCCTCTGATAGACACTGTCCAATTTGGCCAGCAAAGCAGGGGACATCACTCTATCTTCCTTTTAATCAGGGGACGTCACTCTTGGATCGACTATGTCTGTGGGTAGGGTGATGGGACTTTGTCCTCCCTATGGTCGGTGATAAACTGTTGACGTAAAAGATCAACCATTCAGACAGATGGAGTCAATCGGTCCTTTAGTTTTTTTATGTTTTTGTCTGTCTTTGTCTGTCTCTGCTCGGTCTCTGTCTGTCTGTTTGTCTCTCTCTCTCTCTCTCTCTCTCTCTCTCTCTCTCTCTCTCTCTCTCTCTCTCGCTCTCTTAATGTGGCATCATTTACTTTTAAACAGTTCCTTTACACTTCATACAAATCTATGTGTTGCTATATTTACCCTTTTGGTAAAGTTTATTTGTATGTATTTTCATGGTTATAAGGACCACAGCTTTATTTTTAAAAAAATATAAAAAACATCAGATAACAAAACAGACTTTACTGTATAACAAAACAAAACTAAACAAAACAAAACAACAGACAACAAAAATGCCATTTCTATTTTAGAAGCACATTTGTTTCTCTACTGGATGATGACAAAAGCAACAACGCTATCCCTCATTTGATTATCCTGTTGTAAACAGTGTGACCCCACAGTGTAACTGCTCTAGTAACGAAATACTTTTAGTCGCTGTATATCTTGGATTTGGAACAACAACTCCCCCGTGAAGATATCCGGGAGCCTGTCAGTGCAAACAGCATCCCCACCTTCTGAAACTTCTCTGCTCGCAATTCTCTCTTTTCTATCCCTCTCTTTGTTTTTCTGCCTGATTCCTTTTCTTCCTGTCACCTCCTTCTTGTCTATTTTCTGCCGTCCTGGTCCATTCTCCTGCTATTGTTTCCAGAAAGACTTAAAAAGATAACGGTTCTCTCACACGTGGAAGTCAGATGCGCTGGTCCTGACTTGTCAGGCGATTAGCGGCAGCGCAACGTATTTTCGCTCATATGACAAACAACAGTAGGTGCTGTCTGAGCTTTCAAGGAAGAAGAAAACGAAGACTGAAAATATAGTATCATAATGCCAGAAAGCCAATCGATTTGAGCTGTGGTCAACAAAATGATTTTAAAAGACTTTTTAAGCCAAGAAGATGGACACCGTTAGTAGTTGTGGGAGTATGATTGTGATGCTTGTTTCATTTAATGTCAAAACTGGTAATGCTGAAGTTCGGCCTAATATTTTTCATGTGTTGGCTTGCTGGTTGGTTGGGGCAGTTCTGTGTTTGTTTGTTTTTGTTTTAATTGTCTTGTTGTGTGTGTGTGTCTGTGCGTGTGTGTTTTAATTGTCTTGTTGTTTGTGCGTGTGTGTGGGGGGGGGGGGAGGGGGGGAGGAAGAAAGGCCTCCGAAAACTTGGAAGACCCTACAAGCGCTTCAAGGACACCTTGAAGACAAACCTTAAAGCCGGTGACATAGACATCGCTACCTGGGAAACTGATGCCCTTGATCATTCTCGCTGGAGGATGCTGTGCTCCAGTGGCATAAAGACGTTTGAAAACAAGAGAACGCTGGCCATTAAGGAGAAACGTGAACGAAGGAATCAGGGCTCAACTTCTGGAGACGTTTTCCCTTGCAACACCTGTGGGAAGTGCTGTGCATCCAGAATCGGCCTCTTCTCCCATATGAGGATACATTCTGACAGATAAGCCTGCCTGCCTACTCATCCGTCGATCCGACGGGAGACTCCATCATCATCAGGTGTGTGTGTGGGGGGGGGGGGGGGGGGGGGGGGGGAGGATGTATTTATTTGTTTGTTTTGCACAACTCCGTTTACAGCTTAAACTGCCGGCTACACACATTCTGACTTCAGAGCAGCCTACGGGAAGTTCAAGTGAAAGGTGCCGCATGAAATAGTTGGTAGATTTTCTGGGACACGTGAACGTGCAGCAGAACAGACTAGGAAACGCAGAAAATAAGAGAGAGAGAGAGAGAGAGAGAGAGAGAGAGAGAGAGAGAGAGAGAGAGAGAGAGAGAGAGAGAGAGAGAGAGACAGCCCAGACAGACAGACAGACAGACAGACAAACAGACAGACAAGACAAAGACACACAGACAGACAGACAGAGACAGACAGACAGACAGACAGATTGAACCACGAACGTTCAATCAGAAAACGTTCTCATCTTATCAGCCGGTTAATGCATGAAGTCACAGAAAAAAACACAAAGAAAAAACAAACAAACAAACAAACAAACTGCCGTGAAGCAGAAGGTGTTGAAAGTGTTGCTAGCCTTCAGATCCAGAGTGATGACGTCATCATTGACTGTGGTGAAGAGAGCAAAGAAGCAGACGTCAGGTAAAGGGCTGTCAGAACACTGACCATGACAGACAGACAGACAGACAGACAGACAGAAGAGAGAGAGAGAGAGATTTTGTATTTTATTCTTTTATGTCGAGGATAATGGAATAAGCACTTACGTTCTTGTCTACATCCAGTCTCCGTGTGTATGCGGTTTTGGAAATTCTGTCATCTGTTCCCACCAGCACACAATGGCCTACTCTTACGAAAAGCGGGACAGGATTTAAGTGTGCGCAAGATGTTCTTCCTACGTTCACACATAGGGTCTGGGTTTATAGTCCCATTGGAAGGACTTTGGGGGGGAGAGAGAGAGAGAGATATAGAGAGAGATAGAGAGAGATATATATATATAATATATAATTATATATATATATATATATATATATAAGAAGAGAGAGAGAGAGAGAGAGAGAGAGAGATGAGAGAGAGAGAGAGAGAGAGAGAGAGAGAGAAAATGAATGAATGAATGAATGAGAGAGAGAACTCTGAACATTTCTAATTTTACTTCGGCCTTGGTTCACAAGGGGGTATATTAATGGAGAGAGAGAGACAATGACAATGACAATAGTTTATTGGGATAGGCATTAAGCCCATTCACAAGGGGACAGCGGGAAGAGGACTGGGCACACAACACACATTTAACTATGAGAAAAGATTGATTAACTACAGCCCCAATAGTCATCAGGGCATGACTTCCACATCATGGTAACAATTGCAATAAATGCTAATATTGTAATCTATGATTACTGTCTTTTTGCACATGGATTTTCATGTTTAGTGTCATTATTCCACTTCAATCATGGCACATCTCTACAAGGATTTCCTTTGGGTACAGCTGTGGCTCTCTTTGTGTTAGGCTGTTTTAGTTCTGTCTCCATTGAATGTTTTTCGTCCATCCTCCTTAAACTCTCCTTTAGGCGTTCAAACATTTTTCTGTATGCAAGAGCTGTTTCTTCAATTTCGCTTTCATCATTAACATATTTCACACTCTCTGCACATTCTGCCTCAGTCACACTGTCTGCACACTCATCAACTCTCTCACTATCATCCAAGTCATCCAATACATCACATACATTTTCTTCCACTTCACTAACAGAAGTACCGTCACACATAATCGTTCACTTCACTCATGTCATCCCTGTCACATTCTTTTGCTCCATTCCCAAATTCCCCACATAACTGGTCACTTTCTATCTTGTCAAAGTTGATTGTCACTGTCTGTCTGTCTGGCTATGTCGTGATGTGTCATGTCAATCTGCTGATTGGCATAACAGCTACTTGAAGAAGCAGGGCAGGATTTATACATGAACATATCAGCAGGAACATCACTCTCTGCACAGTTAACAGCATACACTAGACTGGGCGGGGTGGGTAAGAATAAACCGGAGGGAGAGGGGACCTGTTGGTTCACTTTTTCTTCAGGGTTTGCTCTGTGTGCTTCTGCCCGTCTTCTGTCACGGGATACCTGGCTAAAACATTTTTTTCTATGACCTTTGACATGGGGTGGCAGGGAAATGGCTGTCAGCTTTGTTTGTTAATCCCAGAATGACAACAGTGTGGTCACCTCTACCGTCCACTTTGAACAAAGACAGTGTCTGCTCTTGAAGTGCAGTGTTCAGCATACACTCCAACATCACTGGAAGTTCTGTGACTGGCATTTTGATGTTCGAAAAGGAGAAAACAACAACGCTCCACACACAGCTCACACAAAAGGCGTCTTGCTGGCAGCCAAGCAAATGAAGCCACCAGGAGAGAGAGAGCGAGAGAGAGGAGAAGAAGAGAGAGAGAGAGAGAGAGAGAGAGAGAGAGAAGAGAGAGAGAGAGAGAGAGAGAGAGAGAGACAATGTCAAATTCTTTTATTTCGAGGATAATGAATAAGCACTCATGTTTTTTTTACATCCAATCCCCGCCCGTAGGGATACATCTTAATAATAACCCAGCACTTATACAGTCTCACAGTAGAAACATGGGGAAATAAGCCTTTCAAAACAGCCCCCCCAACAACCCCCCCCCCCCCCCCGAAAGCAAACAAATAAAAGAAAACCTAAAAACACCCCCACCACCACCTCCACCCCCCAATAAAAACCACAACCAAAACTAACAAACAAAACAAAAGAGAAAGAAAAACCAAACCAACAAAAGAAGAAAAACCAGAAAAAAGAGAAAAAGAAACAACAACAACAGCAACAGCAAAACCAAGAAAAATAACAACCAAACTTAATAAGTCATAAACGTAAACATCTACACATTGTCAAATGGTATATATACTTGTTACACATAACAATAAGATATTGAAATAGGGCACTCATTAAGACTTAAGTACAGAGGACAAGTCCAATAAGTATTGAAAATATAAAATATGAATCCTTCATCAGGATACACCATAACTATAACCAAAACGATAACAGGTGAGAGAGAGAGACAGAGACAGAGTGTGTGTGTGTGTATTTCAAAGATAATATCCAATATATAATTCCCAAAACAGTACACGATCACCATCAAAACTCATTTTTTATTATACTCGTTTCAAATTATATGTCATGATAATGAAATAAACTAAATACCCATACATTCACACAATAAAAACAAGAAACAAAACAAAAGAAGAAATCTAAACCTATACAGTCATTGAGGGAGAGAATGTGAGTGAGTGAGTGAGTGAGTGAGTGAGTGTGTGTGTGTGGTGTGTGTGTGTGTGTGTGTGTGTGTGTGTGTGTGTGTGTGTGTGTGTGTGTGTGTGTGAGTGTGTGTGTGTGTCTCAGGGATAATACTAAATATATAATACTCACAGAGCACACGATCAACACCAACACTTTTTAATTATACTCATACAAATTGAATGTCATGATAATAAAAATAAGTGCAATACCCATACACTCACACAATAAAGAGGGGGGGACCCCAATAAAGTCATAAAAAGAACATCTACACATTGTAAGTAATAGAGACACATTCTTTTTTTCCAGTATAATGAATAAGTACTCATGTGCTTTTTACATCCAGTCCCCGCCCGTAGGGTCACATGTTAATAATGAACTCCGTACTCTTACTTTCAAACAGTAGAAGGAAAAGGAAAAATTTTTTAAAAAGAAAAAGAGAGAAAAAACAACAACCAACCAACCAACCCCAGACAAACAAGAAACAAAATAAACCCCAGAACACCCCCCCCCCCTCCACCAAGAGGAGAGAGAGAGAGAGAGAGAGAGAGAGAGAGAAGAGAGAGGAGAAGAGAGAGAGAGAGAGAGAGAGAGAGAGAGAGACAGACAGACAGACAGACAGACAGACAGACAGACAGACAGACTGAGACACAGACACAGAGACAGAGAGATGATTGCCATTGAATAGTTGCAAGGTGTTGACATGAAAATTGGACCTCATAAACTTGTGCCATGCCACCTTACAAATAGCAGCGTTCTGCAATCAGGTGACAGGGGATACTGTGTCCACTGCTTTTACTGCCCGACCACTGCTTGTCAGGGCCTCTGCTGCCCTTGCTCTCTTTCTCTGTCTGTTAATATGTCTGTCTGTCTGTGTGTCTGTCTGTCTGTCTGTCTATCTGTCTAGCTCTACCTGTCTGTGTCTGTGTGAGTCGGTCTATCTAAGTGTCTGGCTATTTGTACTTAAAAAATACTTCAGAAAGCTGACAACAGGTTTTTTTAATTATTCTTTTATATCGAGGATAATGGAATAAGCACTCACGTGCATTTTTTATCCAGTCCCCGTGTGTATGCAGTTTTGTAAATTTTAACATCTGTTCCCACTGGCACACAATGGCCAACTCTTCCAAAAGGTGGAACGAGTTTTAATCTATGCGCAAGATGTTCTGCATGCGTTTGCAAATGGGACCTTGGTTTATAGTCTCATCGGAAGGACAGTGAGGAGTGCAGGGAGCTGGTTGCAACATCTTCAGTGGTGTCCCAAGGGTTGACCAGACAAGGGGATAGGTAAAGGTGGAGGTAGATATGTATTGTCTCAGTCATTGGACAAGCTTAATAAGTGGGAGTGCCAAAAACAAAAACAGTACATAATTATAGGTGTACACCTTTATCATTCAAAATTCAGTAGATTTGAAATGGATGTATTTGTAAGCTATGAGTGTAAATGCTTATGTCTGTGTTCAAATGTGTGTAATATTTGTGCTATCAATCTAGATACAGCTCTTTCACTTTATTGGGTTTTCCTACTTGCATTGTGTTGATATTTGTCTTGTCACACAATGTATTATAATCATTTGGTTTATATCATGAGAATGTGTGTGTCTATGTGCAAATGTGCCTACTGTGCATGCATGCATGCATGTGTGTGTGTGTGTGTGTGATATTCAAGTCAGATTGCTCTTGTCCAGCTAAGCCACGACTTCAAAACTGTCAATGTGTATGTGTAGAGACAACTCTCTTACTGCCCTGCATTCTGTTAATGTGCAACAGTTGGGTTGAAAGTAAATCAAACCTTCCATCTGTCATTGTCCCCCATTATTGGGGTGCATATATAATCCCCCCTTCCCACCTATCACATTCTACTGCAGACATGAAAAAAAAAGGGTGGCGCAGCGCTTGTGGCGACGCGCTCTCCCGCTCTCCCCGGGGAGAGCAGCCCGAATTTCACGGAGAAATCTGCCGTGACTTAAAGTGGTATGAAATGAAATCTGAGCGCTTTGATTTGTTGCTTTACAAGATTCAGCGCTATATAAATTCCATGCATTATTATTATTATTATTATTATTATTATTACTTCAGACAACACAAAACAGACACAAAATTAATATGTTTAAACATTTTTTATGCAATAATCCAACATGTATCCAAAACCATAAAAGCCAATATTCACTTGCACACTACTACAAACTCAATCTACATCATCATCTTCAGATCCAGTAATAGAAGAAACACAAATTGTTCACAACATTTTCATAACATCAAAAACCCAGACCTCTACATCAATATCAACACACAATATCAATGCCTATGCAACCAAAGCACCATCATTTATAACAGCACACACTGGTAAAACTTCACTAACTTAAAATGATGGAATTCTCCTCTTCCATGGTCCACATCAAAACAAAAGAAAATAATCCACACCTGAAGATAAAGTCCAACTGTACTCTGGCACAATATTAGCAATGAAGCGTACATCCAAAGAAATAGGTGTCCACCAAAACAACAACAACAACAACAACAACAACAACAAAACAGCACATGTGAAGATAAAGTCCAATTTTCCTGTGGGACAATAAAAAGCCCAATTTACATGCATCCAAAATATGTTTTCACATTCCAAACCACAAAAATGTTTTAAAAAGACCAAAACAAATAAAAAAGAAACATCAACAAAGATTTCCACAATCCAAACTAAAATTCCCACACAATTAAAATTCACACAGAAACACAATTACACCAAATGATACTCCACCCACAAAAAAATTAAATTAGCATCTGGTCACACTGCATGACCAAAAAACAGCCAACAACAATAATAAATCCACATCTACAGAAATCAACACAGCTGTCACTTATCCTTCCAAGAGTAACACAGGGCAAAACATTAGAATGACACAGATAACACACAACTGTACATCACTTGGACAAAACAAAACAACAGCTGTCAAATCCTCTTTCCAAGCTTGTAAACGAGCTAACACAACAGCATGGTGACACAGACACAGACTCCACTGTCACTCAACCTCCAAGAGTGGCCCAAGGCAAACAGCAAATACCATACATCTAGATGACCCAGAACTGAACATCCCTGAACAGGACAAAACAACAACAGCTGTCAGCTCCTCTTCCCGTGAGCTTGCACAAAGCTAACACCCTGTGAACATAGAAAATAGACGTGGGTGTCACCTGCAGACCTGTACAAAGTCAGAACAGGCAATTGGTCAGAGGAACTGACCCCCACATCATTATTGGGGCACCCTTACCTAGGAGTGCTGCTCACAGCACTGAGGAACAAAAGCTGTTCACTTGACAAAGAAACCTTCCCCCTGATAAACAACACGTCAGGTGACAACATCTAGCTGGCCCCAAGGACAGACAATTAATCCTCAATCAGGCTGACTAAGCACAAAAACTAGCAGCATTGCTACAGCTTACCCACAAACAACCCCGAAATAATACCCACTTCCTGGAAACAATAGGGACTACCCACTGGTGACCTTGGCATAGTGAACTGAAATGAACCCCTTCCCTTATGGGGCCCAGCCCACAGCAACCTTGACCTGCTAACCTCACCTTGACCCATCACAGGAAGCTACACTTATCTTTAGTTTTAAAAAGTGAGGGGGTCATAATTGGTGTGACAGTCATCTTTGTGATTGGTGCCTTAGGTGAAGACCACATTTTCTTGTGTGTGTGTGTGTGTGTGGGTCAAGTCAAATCAAATCAAAATTTTATTTCCAGATGGTACATTGAATAAGCAATGCATTTGCTTTTTTTTCATCAAGCCATCTATCTAAGAACACATTTCTTAATGATTATACGGAAATACTACATTATTGCAACTTTTACCAATGTTACCAATGTGTGTGTGTGTGTGTGTGTGTGTGTGTGTGCGTGCGTGTGTGTGTGTGTGTGTGTGTGTGTTTCTATCTGTCTGTCTGTCTGTCACTTCAAACTACAGTTCCATAAGCTCATCTATCGTTTCATTTTGTTTATTCCTTTTTCTGTCTTTCTTTTTTCTGTAATTGTTTAATTGTTAATTCTTTCTTTCTTTCTTTCTTTGCTTTCTTTCTGTCTTTCTTCCACTTCAAACGACAGTTCCATCAGTTCTCATATCTTTCATTGGCTTTCTTTTCTTCTTGTTCTTCTTTCTTTCAATCTGTTTTTCAATCTGTTTGTCTGCCACTTGAAACTACAGTTCCGTCAGTTCTTCTATCTATCTTTCTTTCTTTCTTTTCTCTCTTTCTGTCTTTCTATCTGCCTGCCTGCCACTTCAAACGACAGTTCTATCAGTTCTTTTATCTTTCATTTTGTTGTGCAATGCACGGTGAGGCCAAGCGTACTAAGTCTGTTTGCATCTAACGACATCCCAGTTTTCTATTCTACGATGTGGTTGTTGTTGTTGGGGGGTTGGAATAAAAACAAACACAACCATTGCGTATAAAAATGTGTCAGCCAGGGATTGCCAATTACAGCATCAATGCCTAGTGACGAAGGAAGAGAGAGAGAGAGAGTGGTGGGGAGGGAGAGGGACAGACAGACAGAGAGAGAGGGAGAGGGACAGACAGACAGACAGAAAGGGAGAGGGACAGACAGACAGAGAGAGAGGGAGAGGACAGACAGACAGAGAGGGAGAAGGACAAACAGACAGAGAGAGAGGGAGAGGGACAGACAGACAGAGAGAGAGAGAGGGACAGACAGACAGACAGAGAGGGAGAGGGACAGACAGACAGAGAAGGAGAGGGACAGACAGACAGAGAGAGAGGGAGAGGGACAGACAGACAGAGAGAGAGGGAGAGGGACAGACAGACAGAGAGGGAGAGGGACAAACAGACAGAGAGAGAGAGAGAGGGACAGACAGACAGACAGAGAGGGAGAGGGACAGACAGACAGAGAGGGAGAGGGACAAACAGACAGAGAGAGAGGGAGAGGGACAGACAGACAGAGAGGGAGGGATAGGGACAGACAGACAGACAGAGAGGGAGAGGGACAGACAGACAGACAGACACAAAGAGAGGGATAGGGACAAACATACACAGAGAGAGGGAGAGGGACAGAGAGACAAAGAGACAGGGAGAGGGACAGACAGACAGACGGACAGAGAGAGAGGGAGAGGGACAGACAGACAGACAGACAGACAGAGATAGATAGGGGGAGGGACAGAGAGACAGACAAACAGAGAGAAAGGGAGAGGGACAGACAGACAGAGAGACAAACAGACAGAGAGAAAGGGAGAGGGATAGACAGACAGAGAGACAGAGAGAGGGAGACGGAAAGACAGAAAGAAAGACAGAGAGAGAGGGACAGACAGACAGACAGACAGAGAGACGGACAGACAGAGAGACAGACAAAGAGACAGACAGAGAGAGGGTTAAAAAAAAAACCTCCCTAAACGAATCAAAGAGAAAAGCAAAGAAATACAGCAGGTACACAAACAAGGAACTCAGGCCATCATACATTGCCATGTTCTCCTTCTTATTGTCACCATTAAACACCTACTTCTGTTTCTATTAACATTTGGGTCCCCCCCCCCACCACCACCACCCCTCTCTCTCTCGCTGAATTTGTATAACTGTTTGTCTCTGCCTGTCTGTCTATCTATCTCTGCGTCTGTCTGTGTCTCTGTCTGTCTCTCTCTGTCTGTCTCTGTATCTGTCTGTCTGTCTCTGTCTGTCTCTGTCTGTCTCTCTGTCTGTCTCTCTGTCTGTCTCTGTCTGTCTGTCTGTCTGTCTGTCTGTCTCTCTCTCTCTCTCTCTCTCTCTCTCTCCTTTTTTCTCACAATTTTTTTTAAAAAGGCAGAAAATTTTATAGTGAGACAGGGAGAGACAGAGACAGAAAGACAGACACAGAGACAGGAGAGACAGAGAGATGTTTTGAAACAAACAAACAAACACGCAGACAAACAAACAGACAAAGAAGTAAACAAACACCCCAAAAGCGCAGAAATTGGCGTTCTCTGCTACTTCCACTAGAAAAGATCCAATTCTTTTTCTATCAACAATTTCTCTGTTTGTGCTAGCATGAAGATACCCACCCCACCCCTCCCTCCCTCTCTCGCTCTCTCTCTCTCTCTCTCTCTGTCTCTCTCTGTCTCTCTCTGTCTGTCTGTCTGTCTTCTCTCTCTCTCTCTCTCTCTCTCTCTCTCTCTCTCTCTCTCTCTCTCTTCTCTCTCTCTCTCTCTCTCTCTCTCTTCCCTTGACCTCGAAATTTTGGTTTGCCTTTTCTTATCCATCGTTTGTTCATTCTAAGATCGTTTTGAATCAGTTTTGTTTTTCTTTTCCTCCATACCCTTTCTGTCCCTCTTCCTTTCCTTTTTTACGTTTATATGAAGTTACTAGTTATGATAAACAGCTATAGTCTCTACTCAGTGCAAGGGCTGGATGAGAAACAGGTTGTCAATGCAGGAAGAGAGACAGACAGACAGACAGACGGACAGACAGAAAGACAGACAGACGGATGGACAGAGAAAGAGACAGAGACAGCGAGAGAGAGAGAGAGAGAGAGAGAGAGAGAGAGAGAGAGAGAGAGAGAGAGAGAGAACTTGAACCCGAAACCAAATATTTTAGCGAGGCCAATTGGATAAGCCAGAGGCTTCTTTACACCAGGCCCTCATGAAATAACGGGAAATATGAACATGATTAAACCCGTAAAAAAAAGTTACTATAAAAACACCCTAGTCAAAACAATGAAAACAATAGCAAAGCAATCACTTAATTACTTCAGCAAATGACCACACAATTACCCAGTCAATTAGCTAATCGACTCTGCATCATCGGAGAGAGAGAGAGAGAGAGAGAGAGAGAGAGAGAGAGAGAGAGAGAGAGAGAGAGAGAGAGAGAGAGAGAGAGAGAAGGAACGAACCAACGAGCGAATGAATGAATGAATGAATGGAGGAAGGAACAAACGGATGAATGAATGAATGAATGAATGAACATCATTATTGTGACATGAATGAACATCATTTTGAATGAGCATGTTTCCCAAAGGGAAAAGAATAAGCACAAGGGTGTCTTTTTTCACTTCACCCTCGATCATAAAATAAGTGAACTAATCAACCCATCATTCCATTAAATAGTGCACCAATGAAATGCCTAATGATTTAGGGAAAATGGTAAACCTGAGAGCGAGAGCGAGAGCGAGAGAGAGAGAGAGAGAGAGAGAGAGAGAGAGAGAGAGAGAGAGAGAGAGGAGAGAGAGAGAGAGAGAGAGGGGAGAGAGAGAGAGAGAGAGAGAGTTAACAAACACTATTCCATGAAATGGGAGACTAGCGTTCTCTCTTACAATCACGGTAAACATCCAATTAGTTTTCCATCACCAGATATCTCTCCCTTGTTTGCATCAAGATGACTTGTCTCTGTCGTCTTTCTTCCTCCCTCCCCCCCCCCCCTCTCATTCTTTCCCTCCCTCCCTCATTCCATCTCTTCCCTCCTTCCTTCCCTCTCCCTGTCTGTCTGTCTGTCTGTCTGTCTGTCTGTCTGTCTGTCTGTCTGTCTGTCTCTCTCTCTCTCTCTCTCTCTCTCTCTCTCTCTCTCTCTCTCTCTCTCCTCTCTCTCTCTCTCTCTCTCTGCACCCTAGACTTTCTGTACTTTGTGACTGTCTGTCTGTCTCACCTTCTGTCTATCTGTCTGTCTTTGTCTGTATCTGTCTGTCTGTTTGTGTCTGTGTGTCTGTCTGTGTCTGTCTAGTTGTCTGTTTGTCCAGAGAGAATGATACTAACTGAACTTTAAGGTAGCCTAAGGGCACCGACCTTCATGGAAAGTATCACAAGCGTCAATGGATACTACAGATATATTCCGAAATCTTGCCCTGTTTGTCACAGATCGGAAGAGGAACTGCATGTGTGGATAGTGTGTCCAGTATCAACTGCATCAAGACATAAATACTTGTCTAAGTATATGCAAAATAAAAGAAAATTAGTCTTGCATTCTCTGTCACAAAGTGTTACTTGTGTAATTACTAGAGCTGTTGCTCTAGTTGTTTTGTATGCTCCCAGGCAGAGAAAACACCATCTGAAACCACCCTAGTCCACACGATAAACACGCTTTTAAACGCTTCTGACTCAGGGAAATCTTCCTTCTCACTCTTCTCGACTTATCTGCAGCATTTGACACTATAGATCACTCTATTCTTCTCTCCCGTCTCCAAAAAACGTTTGGTATCAAAGGTGCAACCCTTACCTGGTTTAGCTCATACCTCTTTTACCGATTCCAGACAGTCATAGTAAACAAGATTCAATCAATTCCTGCCAAACTGGAATGTGGAGTCCCACAGGGATCAGTTCTGGGCCCTGTTCTGTTCACTCTCTACACTGTTCCACTCTCACATATAATAAACCGTCACCAGATCAACCATCATTTCTACGCTGATGACTCTCAGATTCTGAAAATCTGCATTCTCTCTTGACAAATATGTCACACTGCCTTCAAGACATTCAAAACTGGATGATACAAAACAAGTTAAAGCTAAATGCAGATAAAACTGAAGCCATGATTGTCGGGACCAAACACAAACTCTCTTCCATCACGACAGATTCAATAGAATTTGGCAATTCGTCAGTTCCCCTAACCACTGCAGTCAAGTATCTAGGTGCTATTATCGACAACACACTCTATGAAAAAATTCTTCACCCAGACCTGCCAGTCCTGCTACTATCAATTACGGCGTATAAGTGCAATCCGAAAGTACCTGTCCACTGATGCAGCATCCAAACTTGTCACATCTCTCATTCTTTCATGTCTGGACTATTGTAATTCTCTTTTGGCTGGTCTGCCAACATCATCTATCCACTCCCTTCAACGCATACAAAACTCTGCAGCTCGATTAGTCGTCAAAAAGAAAAAAAGTCTGAGTATACTACTCCTCTCCTGCAATCTCTCCACTGGTTGCCTGTGCCACAGAGAGTTAAGTACAAGATCAGTACCCTCTGTTACAAATGCCAACACAAAACAGCACCCTCCTATCTCTGTGAATGTCTTCACCTGTACACTCCTTCTCGTTCCCTCCGCTCTGCTGCAGATACCTTGTGCTTAAGAATATCTAGATTCAACCAATCCACCGTTGCTCTTTCTCTACTTCTGGTCCATCAATCTGGAATGACCTCCCTCTCTCCCTTCGTGAAAAGCCTACATATGACAGCTTTAAATCCAGCCCCAAAGCATACTTATTTCAAACCTAAGATTGTTCCCTCCTGTTTCACCTCATATCTGTCCCTGCCTTTAACAGCCAAAATTCCATCACTCTGCTGAAATGTATAATCTGTGTGTGTGTGTGTGTGTGTGTGTGTGTGTGTGTGTGTGTGTGTGTGTGCGTGCGTGCGTGCGTGCGTGTGTGTGTGTGTGTACATTTGGATTTGTTAAAATATTGTTAATCCTTGCTGGTTGCATGTGTAGAAGCAGAATGAATGCAAGCGCTCTGATTTGTAATTGCAAGATATAGCGCTATATCAATTCCAATTCTTCTTCTTCTTCTTCTTGTTATTATTAGTATTATTGTTGTTGTTGTTGTTTTATTATCATTATTATTATTATTATTATTATTATTATTATTATTATTATTATTATTATTATTATTATTATTATTATTATTATTATTATTGTTGTTGTTGTTGTTGTTATTATTATTGTTATTATTAGTATGTTATTATTAGTATTATTATTGTTGTTGTTATTATTATTATTATCATTATTATTATTATTTTTCAATGGCATTAGCATAGATACAAAACAAACATCTTATTGTGTTGTAAGATAATTTCATTTGTGTTCCTTTAGCTTTTGTTCTTTGCCTAATGCTCTTTTATTTTCCATACAATTGGTCTTGGTTTGAGTGTGTGTGTGTGTGTGTGTGTGTGTGTGTGTGTGTGTGTGTGTGTGTGTGTGTGTGTGTGCATGTGTGTGTGAATATGTAAACAGGTCGATATCATTTCATGACAGCACTGCGCGGACAAGATTACCTCCCTTGTCGTTCTCTTCTGTAGGGAAAGCCTGTTTTCCTTCTAAGCGACTTCTTGGTAACTGTTCTGCAACTCTAGAGGGACCTTTAAAAAAAAAACCAATAACAATAACAACAATAACAACAACAATAACAAACAACAATAACAATAACAAACAAACAAACAACATGCAGTTGCGTAAACAATGAACTGGCAATGATGGAGTGTAGGTTACGATCCTGGCATACTAAACTTAAATTTAAGCTCTTTGGTGGTTAAATAATAATAATAATAATAATAATAATAATAATAATGTATGGAATGTATATAGCGCTGAATCTTGTTAAGCAACAAATCAAAGCGCTCACACACATCTTACGTCACTCATCTTACGCACTCGTGTGTGTGTGAATGTGTATGTGTGTGTGTGTGTGTGTGTTGAGTGTGTGTGTGTGTGTATGTGTGTGTGTGTATGTATGTGTGTGTATGTATGTGTGTGTATGTATGTGTGTGTGTGTGTATGTATGTGTGTGTGTGTGTGTGTGTGTGCTACCATCTTTTGGTGAACATGACAGTGGATCTACCGGCAGTCATGCAACCCTACTTCCATAAAGCCAGCCCTGGCCCTTCATCAAATGGCATCATGATCACAGGCACAGTCATGGCTCATTCAATGTACCATCTGGACATAGAAAATAAATAAATAAATAAATAAATAAATAAATAAACAAATATAAACTTTCACTTTATCTTAATCTGTTTTGGCATTGGAGAATTCACTGGGAAAAAACTCGTCAATTTCCGAATTCAGAGATGTGTGTGTGTGTGTGTGTGTGTGTGTGTGTGTGTGTGTGTTTCATTTATAATCATTATCCACTTGAAAGCCCTGTCTTCTGCATTCCTCTGCTTGACTGGGTGAATACGTTGAAGGATGTGAGCCACACGTGCTTTGGCGGAAGAGATCGTATCTTCAACATTTCATGTCTAGCCTTTCTCGTTGTTTTTACTATATGGTGCTCTTGTAAAAAGGAGATTGCTCAAATCCACATTAGGGAGAAGAAGGAAAGTCAAGTGGTTAGAACATTGGTTTCGTGATCTGACCACGCTGGTTTGAATCCCAACAGAAACGTCCGTTCGAGGGTGGGGTTTTTTGTGTGTGTTTTCCCTTGGAGTTAACATCAGTACCGACTCCAATTCCCGAAAGTCTCTTGGATGAAACTATGAACCAGGTCCAGTGTACATACACTCGTAGAACATCTTACGCACTCATGTGTGCTTGTTTGTGAGTGAGTGAGTGGTGTGTGTGTGTGTGTGGTGTGTGTGTGTGTGTGTGTGTGTGTGTGTGTGTGTGTGTGTGTGTGAGAGAGAGAGAGAAGAGAGAGAGAGAGAGAGAGAGAGAGAGAGAGAGAGAGAGAGAGAGAGAGAGAGAGAGAGAGAGAGAGAGAGAGAGAGAGAGAGAGAGAGAGAGAGAGAGAGAGAGAGTTTGTGTGCTGTTGTTGTTATTATTCTTTTATTTTGAGGATAATAGAATAAGTATTCATGTGCCTTTTTAAAAATCTAGTCCCCGTGTGTATGCAGTTTTGTAAATGTTGTCATCCGTTCCCATCGGCACACAAATGCCTACTCCTCCGAAAAGCGGAACAGGTGTTAACGTGTGCGCAAGAAGTTCTGCGTGCGTTTGCACGTGGGACCTCGGTTTGTAGTCTCATCCAAAGGACTCTGTGTGCGTGTGTGTGTGTGTGTGTGCGTGCGAGCGTGCGTGCGTGCGTGCGTGCGTGCGTGTGCGCGCGCGCGCGTGTGTGTGTGGTGTTGCTTCGATTTTTGGTCTGTTCATTCAAAGTGATATTAGATGATGGAAAATAAGAGAGGACATTGATGTTGATGGGTGTGTGCTGTGAAATTGGTATCTGTTGCTAAATATCCTAGGCAGTATACAGAAAAAGTCAAAGCAATGATAACAAGAAAAATACATAAGAAATGTCAATACAACTTATAATTATAACACATATCATATAGGACTCTTCATTAAAGATTTTGTTATACGAAACGCCAAATTAAAAAAAAAAAATCTTATTCATGATTGTTTTCAGAAAAAGAAGGTAAGAATGGTTTTAGACTCTGAGATTAAAAAATTATATGAATTTTTTCAACACACAAACAATTCATAATGTTGCCTTATTTGGTGATAAAAGCATTCAGCTTTATCCTAAAAAATAAGGCGCTAACCTTTCTTGCCATGACCAAACTTGTGTAGGTTTCAGAGTGATCAATATTCCTAAAAAACAGGGTTAGTGATTAAAGATCTGTCTGAAAGGTGCTCATTTTGATGATAAGCTTTTTTAGCCCTGCTCCACGATGCCTCTTCTGGTAAATGATAGCCCTCTTGTAAAGATAATGGAACATGTAGTTCTACAGAATCCTCTCCATGCTTTGCACCTCTCTTTGCAGCTCTGTCAGCCCACTCATTTGGTAAGAACCCCACATGCGAAGGTACCCAACAGAAGGTGGCACAAATACCCCTTAAAGCTAAAGCATGTATGACATGATCGATCTCTAGTACAACTGTAGACATTTTCTTAGAACCTGTGGATTGTAATGCATACAGTACCCATTTCGAATCAACGCATAGTAAAGTTTGAAATACATTCATCAGAAGATGAAGAATATAATTAAGAGCCATTGATATTGCTACTAGCTCAGTTGTGAATATCAAATGATGTTTACCAACATTATAACATTTTTTCCATTTTAAGTGATGGTATTACAAATGCTGAACGTGTTTCTTGATCAGTGTGTTTGTGTGTGTGTGTGTGTGTGTGTGTGTGTGTGTGTGTGTGTGTGTGTGTGTGTGTGTTCAAATTCATTTAACGTCTTTTCACAGTTGTGATATAAGACGGGGTGGGGGGGGGGGGGGGGGGGGGGGGGCAGCAGAGGGAGGAGGGTGTATGAGTGTCAAGTGAGGAGGGTGTAGTTGGTACTGTACAGGAGAAGGAATTTCAGGGGATCAATGCATGCGAAATGATAAACAAAATTTAAAAATAAAAAATATAGAAAAAACAGCAACCAAAATTATAGAAAAAAACACCGTTACATTACTAACCTATTGAACTACAATAAACAACAGAAAAATGCAATTCTAACAATTTCTAACAAAATCAGTAATTCCAATGAAAAATGTAAATAAAATTTCAACTACTGAATTTCACGTGAAAAAAACCAAACCTATCTTAATGTGTGTAACCCCCTCCCCTGCCCTCAAAAGAAACCCAAGAAGCAACCCCACCCCCCCCCCCCTTCCCACCCCTGGAAGAAAGAAGCTCAACCCTTAAAACAAGAGGGAGAAACACCCAACAACAGCCAAAAAACCCAATTACAAACACAATATCTCTAGCCCCCTCCTATGATACAAACAAGATAAACAATAGGAATGCAACAACTGTGGATAATGATTTTTTTTCCAATCTAACAAGCTGGAAAAAATAATTTCTGGACTAGAGCGTCTTTAAAGTCCAAAGCAATCATAATAACAAACCAACTGGACTATGCATAAGCGATCTAAAAAAAGCCGTACATAAGTGACAGACTGCTAAATATTGCTGATGGGGAGGATGCCATCAAAACGGGAATTTGCTCTTTTAATCTGCGACATGTTAATATATGATCTGCTGTTATATTATTACCGCATATGCAAAAAGCATTTCCAGCATATTTTGTTTTGAAGCAATTCAATTTCCATCTACAAGCTAAGGAAACAATATGCTTTGAACAGTATTCATTATGTTCTCGTATTTTGACGAAAGACTCAAATTTACGTAATTCTTTGTGTGCGTCTAGACAACCAAGTCTCCTTTCCTCACACTGAAATAACTTTTGTTGTTATTTATGTGTGTGTGTGTGTGTGTGTGTGTGTGTGTGTGTGTGTGTGTGTGTGGAATGCCTGAAAAACCCCTATGCAATTTTACACTTCAGTTTACAAGCAAGATTATACTCAAACTTTTTTTTGTCTGTCCTCATTTTTTCCCTTTCTGATTAATTGGCAGTGGTGTTTACTGACAGCGTATCCAGCCATTAGTTCGGCGTCCCCTTTGGCCCCCACGCTAAGGAGAGCACAGCCATCAATTAGTTGTTGATCTTTATTACTTAACGTTACTCTTCATCATTCTCATTTTTTCTGTTGATTGAGACAGATAATCAGTAGAGAGGGAAGGGGGAGGGGTGGGGTGGGGAGCTGCTGATTGGTTATTATTTTCCGGCGATTGGTAATCCTGAGAGAAGAGAGTTTGTGTGAGGGAAGTGTTTCTGACAAAAAAACAACAACTAAAGAAAGGTTTTCCCAAATCGATCGATCTGAGGAGACTGATTGTTGTTCTTTGTTTTTGTTGTTATTCTTTTCTTTCTTTTCTTCTGCTCTGTCTTTTTCTTGTCGTTTTTGTGTTGTTTTTGTTATTGTTGTTGTACTTCTACTTCTTATTTCCGGATTCTTCTTCTTCTTCTTCTTCTTCTTCTTCTTCTTCTTCTTCTTCTTCTTCTTCTTCTTCTTCTTCTTCTTCTTCTTCTTCTTCTTCTTTCTCTTTTCAAATTCTTCAAAATGCACAGGAGAAGAATGCAAAGAAGTAAAACGTGAAGAAGGAGAAATCAAAGTAGTAAAACTTGAAAAAAGAAGAACGCTTAGAAGAAGAATGCATAGATGAATGCAAAGAAGTATAACGTGAAGAAGAAATATGCAAAGAAGTATAACGTGAAGAAGAAAAATGGAAAGAAGTATAACGTGAAGAAGAAAAATGCAAAGAAGTATAACGTGAAGAAGAAAAATAAAAAGAAGTAAAACGTGAAGAAGAAGAAGATGCACAGAAGAAGATTTTTCGGAAGAAATAAATGGCCTGAAGCAATCTCTACCCTTAGAGAAAAGCGTCATTGTTGATGAAACAGTTATTTGTAAACACTTCAAGGCAATAAATATCAACAAATCTCCCGGACCAGATGGTATATGCGGCAGAACCCTTCAGTTCTGTGCTACTGAGCTTGCCAGCGTCTTTCAGCACCTGTTCCAAGCCTCGCTGGACACTAGCCAGATACCAGTTATTTGGAAGACTTCCAATGCAATACCTCTTCCAAAGAAACCAAATCCTTCTCGGCCTAATGATTTCAGACCTGTAGCCCTCACATCAATTGTAATAAAAACATTAGAAAAGAATGTAAAATCTCATTGTTTCCGCTACATAGAAAGATCTTGGCATGCTACAGTTTGCCTACAGGACAGGACGAGGTGTCGAAGATGCCAAACTGTTCATTTTGAACAAGCTGTACTACCACTTAAAAACACCTGACTCTCATGCCAGAATATTGTTTGCTGACTTGAGTTCAGCTTTCAATACAATGCAGCCTCATGTTCTAGTTCACAAAATACTTTCAAAATTTGATGTAGACTATCAACTTGTTCGTTGGCTGATGGAATTTTTAACTAACAGACCACAGCGCGTTTTTGCCAATAAAATATCTTCATCGGTTAGATTTACCTGTACGAGTTCTCCACAGGGTAGCGTTCTCTCGCCACTTCTGTACATTCTATATACAGATGATTGCAGAAGCAGCTATGAAAATTCCTTTCTTGTAAAATTTGCCCATGACAGTGCTCTTTTGTCTCTCTTATCTGGATCTGTCCAAAATCATTGTCCAGCCCTCAACGATTTCGTCAATTGGTGTGATGAGGCATATCTGGAGCTAAATGTCTCTAGAACTAAAGATCTTCCTATCGATTTCAGAAGATCAGGTCACACTTCTGAGCATATTACCATCCATAGTCAAGAAGTTGGAAACGTTTCGAAGTACAAGTATCTGGGACCTATTTTTTTATCACAAATTAAACTGGGATGCTAACACTGACGCTATTTAAAAAAAGGGACAACAACGTGTGTATTTTCTTTGGTCGCTAAACTCATTTTTTGTTGACAAAAGCATTGTTTCTTTGTTCTACAAGCCCTACATAGAGAGTGTTGTAAGTTTTGCTTTTATCTGTTGGCACAATAACCTTAGTGTTAAAAACAAGAATAGTCTTCGGAGAATTGTTAGCTCAAAGATAATTGGAGAAGAACAAAGAGATCTCAAGTCGTACTGCGATCAGCAGCTTGTGCACCAAAGCGACTGCCATCTTGGCTGATCCTTCCCATGATATGTCTTCGGAATTTCATTTGTTGCCTTCAGGACACCGCTTTCGGTGCTCCAACAGTAAAACAAATTTATAGAAAAAGAAATTCTTTTGTTCCAGTAGTCATTCGAATCCTAAATTCAAAACAGCACTGACCAAACAGTTTTACATTCTCTGATATACCTCCCTGATTGTCAAGTGTGTGTGTTTGTGTTTCTGTGGTCATGGAAATAAGTACTCCTGTATCTTACTTTTGGCTTAAATGATTTTAAATTATGTGTGTGTGTGTAAGTTTATATCTTTATTAGTCTATGGTCATTATGGTGCGCGTGCGCGCGCGCGCGCGTGTGTGTGTGTGTTTACTAGCAATAGTCTTTATAACATTGTGTTCATATACTGGTGTATGTGTATGGGTGTGCGTGCGTACGCCGTGCGTGTGTGTGCGTGCGCCTGGGTTTGTGTGTGTAATTATTTTAAAAGCTATCTTGGAATGGTCATAACCATTTGAGATGTATTTTTCTTGTGTCTTTTGATATAATTATACATATCGATGTGCCTGTCAGTATTGTAATTGCCCTTCATGGGATGATTAAAGTGTTTTTGACTTGACTTGACTTGACTTGAACGCAAAGAAGTAAAACGCAAAGGAGAAGAATGCAAAGAAGAAGCCTTTCAAATATAACGAAGAATGGGCGGAGGAGGAATAGGAGGAGAAGGAGGAGAAGAACAAGAACAGGACAGAGGAGGAGAGGAAGAAACAGAAGGTACAGAGAAAAGAAAGGTCCCATCCCTTAGATCGCTCTGATCAACAAGGCAGCTGACTTTTGTTTGTGAGAAATGCTGTCTTCACACGAACGCTCTTCTCTTATTATCATCAACAGCCAGAGACAAAACAGCCAATTAGTAAACTCCTCCTCCTCCTCCTCCTCCTCCTCCTACTCAGTCTCTGTTTCAGTGCGAAGAAGAAGCGATGATAATGAAGAACGATGATCAATATCAACAACTTATTAACAGTGACGCTCTTGCTAATGTTCCATGCAAAAGGGGACTCCTAGCTATTGCCTGAACAATACGGCCTGTGTACACAGCAGTGCCAATTATTGTATTGTGTTGTATTGTTTCGTATCCACTTGACTTGAAGTCACGACAGATTTCTCTGCGTGGATTTCGGGCTGCTCTCTCCAGGGAAGAGCACATCAGCACGAGAGCAGCCCCCAAGCAATACTGGCTTTCTGCTCCTGTCTGCATGTGGTTTGTTTCCCTGTCAGAGATGCTTTTTCTACCAAAGGTTGCCAGGGACAACTCTCTTGTTGCCGTGATGTCAGGGCTGTGTCAAAGCCTTTCATTTATAACGGTGTTATGATTTGACATGGTGCCTTGATACGGGATAGCTCAGTGGTCAGAGCACACGCTTTCCCCCAGCTAAGGTTAAGCAGCATTGAGCGTGGTTACCACTCTGATGGGTGACCGTTTGCACGCCTTGGCTTCAGTACAGTTCCCCAGTTCACCCAGCTGTAAAAGGTACCTGCCTCTTAAGGGTCAGGGAAGGTAAAACAGCGAGGGAGAGGAGATGGGCGTCACCCTTAATATGCTGGCCCCTGGAGAAGTGAGGTCTCTGATGCCTCGCTTCCCTACACGACCACATAGGTTATGGGAGGGGGGGGGTACCTTTATCTTAATTTTGTAGTTAAGATTGCCCTCAGCCAGTGGCAAACACCTAACATATAAACCTGCACTCTTTTTTAAAGGAGGAATCTCTTTCAAGGCAAAAATCCTCTGACATCATATTATTATCGGTGGTCTAGAGGTAACGCGCCTGTCTAGAATGCGAAAAGTCCGGGTCGGGTGTGTGCGTGGTTCGTATCCCGTTTGGGCCCGAAATTTTTCCCCATCCATTAGACCATGAGTGGTGGTCTGGGCGCTAGTCTTTCGGATGAGACGATAAACCGAGGTCCCGTGTGTTACACAAAATTTTCAGCGCACGTAAAAGAACCCACGGCAACAAGAGTTGTCCCTGGCAAAATTCTTAGAAAAAAAGCCACTCTGATAGGGAAACAAATACAGTTGCAGACCAAAAAAAAAAAAAAGGGTGGCGCTGCTCTTGTGGCGACGCGCTCTCCCCTGGGAGAACAGCCCGAATTTCACGCAGAGAAATCTCGTGACTTAAAGTGGTATAAAATAAAAAAAAAATATAAAAAAAAATATGGCTGCCTATGTAGCGAGGTGCTTTCTTAAACAAACACACACACTTTTCATTCAGCGTGTGCTTGTGGTTTCATAGTGATTCCCAGGTGGGATGAGTGAGGCAGTGTGGGTATTCTAGGTGACCCCCAGGGTGTTAAGCGGGAGAACACACAATAACAACATCATCAACATCAACAACAACAACAACAAACAACAGCAACACCACCAACGACAACGACATCACAGAAATACAGATTACAGTGACGGATTATGAAGCTTATTATTCAGTTCAGAAGACTCAGATCAGATCTGACAATGATGCCTCTAATCCATGAAGGGAGGGCAGTGTGTTTCTGCTATGGACGAGAATGCTGATAGGGGAGATAACTTTCTGCATGATGACGTCATTTCCGTCTGCCTGTTTTGGCTTCCATGAGAAAGTAGAATAAAGACGATGTAGAGACACCTGCCATTGTGGCGTGGATTTCATTGGTGTTTTTTGCTTGGGGTGGTTTGCGCGCGCGCGCTGATGTGTTGTGTGTGTGTGTGTGTGTGTGTGTGTGTGTGTGTGTGTGTGTGTGTGTGTGTGTGTGTGTGTGGTGTATGTGTGTTTGTGTGTGTGTGTGTGTGTGTTTTGTGTGTGTGTATGGGTGTGTGGGTGTGGGTGTTTGTGTGTTTGTGTGTGAGTGTGTGTGTGTGTGTGTGTGTGTGTGTGTGTGTGTGTGTGTGTGTGTGAGTGTGTGTGCGTGTGTGTGTGTTGGGGGGGGGGGGTGAGTTTCGTTTTACTTTTTCCTGTCTTTTTTTCATTTTGCCTTTCTGATTTTTTTTCGGGTTTTTTTCCCTTCTTTCTATTTTTCCTTCTTTCTCCCGTACTTTCTGTTATTCTGACATTTATTCTTTTTCTTTCTTGTTGGCTTTCTTTTTCTCTCTACACTTTGTTTCTTCTTTTGTTCTTTTTGCTGTCTGTCTTTCTGTCTGCGTGTCTTTCTTTCGTTCTTTTCTTTGTTCTTTCATGTTTTCATTTTCTTTCTATTTTCATGTCTTTCGTTTGGGCTTTTTCGTCTTTCTCTCTTTCTTCTTTTCTTTCTTCCTTCGTTTCCATCTTTCTTTCTTTCCTTTTTTTTCTTTCTTTCTTTCTTTTCTTTCTTCTTTCTTCTTTTTCTTTCTTTCTTTCTTTCTTCTTTCTTTCTTTCTTTCTTTTCTTCTTTTTTTCCTTCTTACTTTCTTTCTTCTTTTTCTTCTTTATTTTTTCTTCTTTTCTCTTTTTCTTTTTCCTTCTTTTCTTTCTTTTCTTCTTTCTTTCTTTCTTTCCTTTCTTTCCTTCCTTCTTTTCTTTCTTTCCTTCTTTCTTTCTTGTTTTCTCTGTTTCTTCTTCCTTTCTTTTCTCTCTTCTTCTTTTTCTTCTTTCTTTTGTCTTTCTTTCTTTCTTTCTGTTTTCTTTCTTTCTCTCTCTCTTCTTCTTGTTGTCTTTCTTTCTTCTTTCTTTCTTTTCTCTCTCTCTTTTCTTGTTTGTCCTCTTTCTTTCTCTCTTCTCTTTCTGTCTTTCTTTCTTCTGTCTTTCTTTCTGTCTTTCTTTCTTTCTCTTTCTTTCTTTCTTTCTTCTTTTCTCCTTCTTTCTTTTCCTTCTTTCTTTCTTCTTTCTTTCTTCTTTCTCTCTTCTTTCTTGTTGTCTTTCTTTCTGTCTTTCTTTCTTTCTGTTGTCTGTCTTTCTTCTTGTCCTTCTTTCTTTCTGTCTTTCTTTCTTTCTGTCTTTCTTTCTTTCTTTCTCTCTACAGGCCCAATGTCTGTGTGTGTCTTCTCTTCTCTCCTGCAGCCCTTGGTGTGAATGATTGCTGGCATTCACAGAGTCATCTGTACCGTTTTGTGCAAATAACAGGAAGAAGATAATGATGGTAAGACCATTGCGTAGCCAGTTTTCATCATACAGAGCTCATCATTCGCTCTGTCAGCCTGTCTGTCTGTCAGCCTGTCTGCCTTTCTATCTGTAAGTATCTCTGTTAAAAAATCTTCCTGCCTGCTTGTTAGTTTGTCGGTTAGTCTGTCAGTCTGTCTGCCTGTCTGTCTGCCTGTCTGTCGGTCTGTCTGTCTGTCTTTCTTTCTATCTGCCTCTTTTTCTGTCGCTCTTTGTCTCTCTCAAATGCCAAGGCAGTAAAACAAAGGGAGGAAGGCAAGTACAGGAACAGAGAGGGTGTAGTGAGAGAAGCAAGGAAAAACAGAGGGGAAAGAGAGAGAAAGACAGAGGATGAGAGACAGAGGGGCAGAATGGGAGGAGGGAGAGGGAGGAGAGGGAGAGAGGAGAGAGAGAGAGAGTACGGAGAGAGGATGGGAAGGAGAGAAGAGAGTGAGAGAGAGAGAGAGATGAAAAGAGAGAGAGAGAGAAGGAAGGGGAGAGAGAGAGAGAGAGAGAGGGGAAGAGGGGAAAAGAGGAGAGAGAGACAGAAGAGAGGGAGAGAAGAGAGAGAGAGAGGAGAGAGAGAGAGAGAGGAAGAGAGAGGGAGGGGAGAAGAGAGAGAGAGAGGAGAGAGGAGAGAGATGGAGAGAGAGGACGAGAGAGAGAGAGAGATAGAAGAAAAAGCCCGTTAATGTTTACGTTGTTAGAATCAACATTCTTTCCTTTTCCTTTTTATCTCTCTCTCTTTTCTCTCTCTTCTCTTCTCTTTGTCTCTCTCTCTCTCCTCTCTCTCTTCTCTCTTCTCTCTCTCTCTCTCTCTCTTCTCTCTCTCTCTCTCTCTCTCTCTCTCCTCTCTCTCTCTCTTCTTCTCTCTCTCTCTCTTCTGTTCTCTCTCTCTCTCTCTGTCTCTCTCTGTCGTCTGCTGTCTGTTGTCTGTCTTTTTCGTGTTCTTCTTCTCTATCTGTCGTTTTGTTGCTGTCTGTCTGTCTCTGTCTCTGTCTCTCTTGTCTCTCTGTCTTCTGTCTCTCTCTCTCTCTCTCCCCTTTTTCTCTTCTCTATTCTTCCTCTCATCTCTTTCCTCTTCAAAAGTAGATGGAGGTGCGTTATGGAATCATAAATTCAATTTATCGAACCTTTTTTATTTGCCCATGTTTCGCTGGATTGTTTTTTTGTTTGTTTGTTGTGTTTTTGCAAACGACCACAGCTCATCTACATCAGCAGGGAGGTAGGAGGAAAACAGCATCGTCCATAAATGCAGAGAAGGGTTTGTCCCGCTGTGGTAAGTGAAGCATGATAGCAGCAGCAGCAGCAGCACAAGATGATGGTCTTTTATGATGAGGGAAAAGGAGAAGAAAGAAAAGACCAGAGAGAGAGAGGGGAGAGAGAGAGAGAGAGAGAGAGAGAGATGAGAGAGAGAGGAGAGAGAGAGAGAGAGAGAGGGAGAGAGAGGCAGACAGACAGAAAGACAGACAGACAGAGACAGAGAGTGAGAGAGAGAAAAGAAGAAGAATGCAAAGAAGAAGAAGAAGAATGCAAAGAAGAGAAGAAGAAGAAGAAGAAGAAGAAGAAGAAAGAAAGAAAGAAAAAAAGAAAGAAAGAAAGACTGAAAGAAAAGAAAGACAGAAAGATAGAAAGAAAGAAAGAAACGCTCCATGGGGAATTTTACGACGTTTGTTAATGTGGCCATTCTTTCTCCCATAACAATCAACTGTAGCACTAAACCATATCACTCTTTTGGCAGTTCGCGTTATCACAACATCACCATTTGGAAATAATAGCGATATAGTAATATAATGTAAATCTACTTTCTAAACTAAATAAACAGAAATGACAATGGTGCATAAGCAAATCTGAAATCTGTATGTTAGAAGCAACAGAAAAGGATTGGCGAGAAGTGGCCTAAAAAGCCCAAACTCCGGGTTGGGAACTGTCTGGTAGCTAAGAATACTCGGTTATCCCATTTCTGGAACATTAATGTTAGTCTTCTGGGAGTTCAACAGTAGCTTATAGATATGACTCGAAATATGTCTTGGGTAGGCTAATATTTCGTGTTGTCTCACAACGTTGTCAGTTATTGATGTAGAAGAAAAGACTAAGGCCTGTATTAAAATGGTATTGTGGTGGAAGGGGGGGGGGGGGGGGGAGGGGGATAGCCTATTGATTTGAGCATTGCACTTGTGATCTGACAGCCCTGGATTGAGCCCCCACAGTGGCACCCGTTTGAGATCAGTTTCCCCTGGAGTTAACAGAGTACTGACTCCACTCCACCAACAAGTTGTTTGCATGGGACTTTTTATTCTTCTTCTATTTTGCATTCTTCTCCTTCTTCTTTGCATTCTTCTGTTTTGCATCCTTCTTCTTTACAATCTTCTTTGCATTGATGGAATCCTTCTTCTTCTTTGCATTCTTCTTCTTCTGGTTTTTCTTCTTCCCCTTGTTGTTGTTGTTGTTCTTCTTCTTCTTCTTCTTCTTCTTCTTCTTCTTCTTTGCATTCTTCTTCTTCTTCTTTGCATTCTTCTTCTTCTTTTTCTTCTTTGCATTCTTCTTTGCATTCTTCTTCTTCTTTGCATTCTTCTTCTTCTTCTTCTTCTTCTTCTTCTTCTTCTTCTTCTTCTTCTTCTTCTTCTTCTTCTTCTTCTTCTTCTTCTTCTTCTTCTTCTTCTTCTTTGCATTCTCCCTCATTGCATTCTTCTTCTTTGCAATCTTCTTTGTATTGGTGGAATTCTTCTTCGTCTTTGCATTCTTCTCTTTTCCATTCTTATCTGCATTCTTTGCATTCTCCTTCTTCCTCCCAGCATGGCAGTTTTCTTTTTCACTCCCCTTACTTCATTAGATTTTCTTCTTTCTCTTCTCTGTCTTTTTCTTTCTCTTCTCTGTCTTTTTCTTTCTCTTCTCTGTCTTCTTCTTCTGCTCAGACAGCAACTATTGATGTCTGACATATGAGCCAGAGAATGATTTACACGGCCCTTAAGCATTTGACAAGTCAAGTTCAGCACATGTGACTTCCACATGAGAGAGAACTGTAATCTTTTCAGTCTTTCTGGATAAAATAAAAAGGTAAGAGAATAGACCAAGAAGGCAGAAAATAGACAAGAAGGATGTGACTGGAAGGAAATGAACAAGGAAGAAACAAAGGAAAGGGAAAGAAAAAGGGGAAATTCCTAGCACAAAATTTCCAGAAGGTGAGAATGTTGTTCATACTGACAAGCCCCCTGGCATCCCCACATGGGCAGATATATGATTGAAGAGCTGTTTAACACATTTATTTTCCTCATGTCATTAGGGTAAAAGATAACACACAGCACATAATCATGCTATAATTA
>CM054146.1:487592-492592 GCA_028751875.1 Rapana venosa
ATGTTATGTAAACAGTGTAAGCAGAGACTAGCAGGTGAACTCTGGGAATCTGGTTGCAGTTTGTATTTCTCCTAGTCTTGTTTTCCTTTTTGTCTACTTTCTGTTCTGCTCTGTGAAGTAGCTCTTGCTCTTTGGTTGTTGTTGTTGTTGTTGTTGTTGTTGTTGTTGTCCTTTCCCTTCTTCTTCTTCTTCTTCTTCTTCTTCTTCTTCTTCTTCTTCTTCTTCTTCTTCTTCTTCTTCTTCTTCTTCTTTAAGTTTGTCTGAATTTGTTGATTTGTTCAAGGTAGAGTTCCACCATTTTTGTCAGTTGTTTACGTTTTCTTTTGGTTTTTGCTTTCTTTTGTTTTTAATTACTTCAATTTTGTTTTCCTTTTGGGAAGAATTGTAAAAATGCCTTTATTGTGCCTAATTCTTTACCCATTAAAGATTCAATAAATCAATCAATCAATCAAGCAATCTTCTTCACACTTCTTTTTTTCAAAATTTTTCTTCTTCTTTACAATCCTTCTTCTTCCTCTTCACAATTCATCTTCTTCTTCACAATTCTTCTTCTTTTTGATCACATTTCTCCTTTTTCACAATTCTTTTTCTTCTTTGCATTATTTTCTTCTTTTTTCAGAATTTTTCTTTTTCTTCACAATTCTTTTTCTTCCCAATTCTTCTTTTTCACATTTTTTCATTGCAATTGTTCTCCTTTGCAATTTATATTCTCCTTCTTCGAAATTCTTTTTCAAACAATTTTTTGACTTCTTCTTCTTCTTTGCATTCTTCTTCTATGCATTCTTCTTTGCATTCGTCTTCTTTGCATTCCTATTCTTTGCATTCTCCTTCTCTTCGTTATTTTTAAAAGAATATTATCTGTCTACTTGTTTTACTGTCTTTTTAGGTCCTTTCGTCAACTGTCTCTCAGCCTGTGTGCAAACAACATCTTCAAACAGTCTCTGCACTGTTGATTGTCCTCACTACAACGCTGTTGTCTGTCTGTTTCTTTACCCTCCTTTACACCTCCCCCGACTGCTTGTCTCCCCTGGCTGGCTGGTTTTTACAGCTGGTTGAACAGACAGGATTATGGCAGTCGTCTGCTCATTTTGTCTTCATCAGAATCTGTTCTGAGGGCAGATTGAATCTGCTGGGGAGATTGGAATGTGCTGCTTTGAGAAAAGGTTTCTTCTTCTGCTATGCAATTGCATCCTCTCGCTCCTCCCTTTTCTTTTTTTTGCAATTGTTTGCCTTCTTCTTCTTCTTCTTCTTCTTCTTCTTCTTCTTCTTCTTCTTCTTCTTCTTCTTCTTCTTCTTCTTCTTCTTCTTCTTCTTCTTCTTCTTCCTCCTCCTCCTATTTACCATTCATTTTGGCAATTCTTCTTTTTTTGCAATTCTTCCTCTTCTGTGCATTCTTTTCTCTAGCATTCATTGCATTCTTTCTCCTGTGTGTTTTCCTTTCACATTGTTCTTTTTTCGCGATTCCTCTTCTTCTTATTCACAGTTCTTGATCTCCTATTTAATTTTCTTCTTCTTTTTCCTTTGTGTGTGCGTGGGCGCGCGCGCGCGCACGTGCGTGCGTATGTGTGCGTATGTGTGTGTGTGTAAAAGATCTTTTCCTTCAGACTGACTTTCCACTTCAATGCATTTTCTACTTCTGCGTGTTTACGCTTGAGTGGTGGGGGATGAGGACAAGGATTAGGGAGACGTGTGCAGTTACAGTTGTGATGCTGTCTGAAATCTGTCTGCGCCTTTATCTCTCCATCTGTTTATTCTGCAGAGCTCTTGACGGTGTCTAGAAAGCCTGTAATCGTCTTCTCTCATGCAGAGAAAATAAGCCCTAGCATGATTTGGCAATTATTTATTAGTTGTCAGGATTACAGCTTGTTATTCTTATGTTATCTTCTTTTTTCTTATTGCGAAGATAATGGAATAAGCTCTCATGTGGGCCTTTTTACATCTAGTCCCCGTATTCGTGCATTTTTGTTAGTCTTTTCATTCGTTGTCGTGTGAGCCTTTTTACATCTAGTCCCCGTGTTCATGCATTTTTGTTAGTCTTTTCATTCATTGTCATGTGAGCCTTTTTACATCTAGTCCCCGTGTTCATGCACGTTGTCAGTCTTTTCATTCGTTCTCACCGGTACACAATGCCCTCATCACTGGACAGGCAGACCAATTTTTCACTTGTAGGTTTGCTGTTCATCGTTCATCGTGCGTTTGAACTCGGGACGTCGATTTATTGTCTCGTCCAAAAGACTGGAGGGGGGGGGGGGAGAAGGATGGAGGGAGTAGGGGGTAGTGGAGTCGGCACTGGTGTTAACTCAAAAAAACCCAATCCTCTTGAACTGGAGTTGAACCCATGTCGGCAAACGGCGAGCACAGTGTGCAACACTCTGATCACCAAGGCTACCCCCTACCCCCCCATCAACCCCTACCCCTCTCCCATTGGGCCCAGTTTGTGCTGGGGTTTCTTTGAGCTGAGGCAGACACTAAAGCAGGAGGAGAATCAGGAAGGAATCCGATCAATAATCATTTTGCTGTTGCTGCCGTTGATGGTCATGATAGACCAGTGGTGAAGAGTGGAAGATGAGTCACGGGAACATCGCCTGTCTCCATCGCCCTGAGCGATGATGGAAGCTGCACTGCTTGTTCTTGAAGGAGGGCCAGCCCACACTGTCGCTCTCTGCTCCCTCCCTCCCTTCCTCCTGGGTAGGATGAGCAGGTGGGTGAGGTCTTGCAGCCTCCCTCAGTGTGCTGCTCCTTCTGCTGCTGCCAGCATCAGGGATGCTGTTGTCCATGAAGGAGGTGTGTTGCTGCTGGCCTTCCTTCCTTCCTTGCTTGTTTCCTTACTTCCTTCCTTTCTTCCTTCCTTCCTTCCTTCTTTCTTTCCTTCCCTCTTTGCTTCCTTTCCTCCTTCCTTCCTTCCTTTCCTCGTCCCTTCCCTCCTTCCTTCCTTCCTTCCTTCCTTCCTTTCTTCCTTCCCTCCTTCCTTCCTTCCTTCCCTCCTTCCTTCTCTCCCTCCTTCCTTCATTCCTTCCTCCTTCCTTCCTTCCTTCCCTCCCTCCCTCCTTCCTTCCTTCCTTCCTTCCTTCCTTCCTTCCTTCCTTTCCTCCTTCCTTCCTTCCTTCCTACCTTCCTTCCTTCCTTCCTTCCCTCCTTCCTCTCCTTCCTTCACTCCTTCCTTCCTTTCCTCCTTCCCTCCTTCCTTCCTTCCCTCCTTCCTTCCCTCCTTCCCTCCTTCCTTCCTTCCTTTCCTCCTTCCTTCCTTCCTTCCTTCCCTCCTTCCTTCCTTCCTTCCTTCCTTCCTTCCATCCTTCCTTCCTTCCTTCCCTCCTTCCTTCCTTCCTTCCTTCCTTCCTTCCTTCCCTCCTTCCTTCCTTTCTTCCTTTCTTCCTCTTCCTCCTTCCTTTCTCCTTCCTTCCTTCCTTCCTTCCTTCCTTTCTTCCTTTCTTCCTTCCTTCCCTTCCTTCCCTCCTTCCTTCCTTGCTTTCTCTGTGCCTCCACTCTTCCCTGTATGGCTGATGTCAGCAAGTGGGCTCTGGTGTTTCTGTTGATGTGGCAGATATACCTCAATCTGTGTGTGTGTGCGTTCATGCGTGCGTGCGTGCGTGCGTTTGTGTGTGCGCGTGCGTGCGTTTGTGTGCGCGCGTGCGTGCGTGTGTGGTGCGTGTGTGTGTGTGTGTGTGTGTGTATGTGTGTGAGTGTGTGCGTGCGTGTGTGTGTGTGTGTGTGCGTGCGTGCGTGCGTGTGTCGCGTGTGTGTGTGTGTGTGTGTGTGTGTGAGTGTGTGTGTGTGTGTGTTGTGTGTGTGTGTGTGCGTGCGTGTGTGCGTGCGTGGTGTGTGCGCTGTGCGTGCGTGGTGCGTTGTGTGTGTGTTGTGTGTGTGAGTGTGGTGTGTGTATGTGTCTGAGTGGTGGTTCTGTGTGGGTGTCGTGCAGTTGCGTGCGTGCGTGCTCGTGTGTGCGATAATGTGTGTGTGTGTTTGTCGTTGTGTGTTTTGTGTTGTCTGTTTCTGGTTCGCTAGTAAGCAGAAGCGGGAAGATTGATGATGCGATGATCCTGGCAGTTGGAATACGGCTACCATCATGGTGGACAAAAATGGGCGTACACGCAAAATCTCTCCATTGGTGAACCTCGAATCTCTAACCGATAAACGAAAAAAAAAAAAAAATAATACGATGATGCCAGATACTCCTCTTCCTCCTTCTCTTCTTCCTCTTCCTCCTCCTCCTCTTCCTGTTCCTCCTTCTCCTTTTCCTCCTTCTCCGCCTCCCATCCTCCTCCTCTGTTCCTCTTCCTCCTCCTCCTTCTCCTGTTCCTCTTCCTCCTCCTCCTCCTTCTCCTCCTCCTCCTCCTCCTCTTCCTCCTCCTCTTCCTTCTCCCTTCTCCTCTCCTCCTCTTCCTCCTCCTCCTCTTCCTGCTCCTCTTCCTCCTCCTCCTCTTCCTGCTCCTCCTCCTCCTCCTCTTCCTCCTCCTCCTCTTTCTCCTCCTCCTCTTCCTTCCCCTCCTTCTCCTCTTCCTCCTTCTCCGCTTCCTCCTCTTTCTCCTCCTCTTTCTCCTCTTCCTCTGCTTAACATTGCAAGGCTGAAACAGTGCCTCTGCCGTTACCTTGGCATCAGAATTCTGCTGTTAAATCTGGCCTCATCCACAACGATAGATGTTCTCGGTTGGTTTGGCAGAGAAGATGAAATCTGTCGTCTGCTTATTTTCCCGTTCAGTTGAATATGTTCTTGTTTGTAATGTCCAGTCGACTGGAGAAGGTTTCTTTTTTTTCCCTTTTTGTTAAGGTGATTATATGCTTAATGGTTTTAATCCCCCCCCCCCCCCCCCTCCCCCCAATGTTATGCTTGAATGGATGAGAGAAATTTAACGATTTTAGTGGCATGTGTCTTCGTGGTTTGTCTCGTGTGTGTGTGTGTGTGTGTGTGTGTGTGTGTGTGTGTGTGTGTGAGAGAGAGAGAGAGAGAGAGAGAGAGAGAGAGAGAGAGACAATGACAATGACAATGACAAAGGTTTATTGTG
>CM054146.1:497592-507592 GCA_028751875.1 Rapana venosa
ATTATTATTATTATTATTATTATTATTATTATTATTATTATTATTATTATTATTATCATTATCATTACTATTATTATATTGGTTTAACAGCAACAACAAATAAGCTTATAGCGAACTGTTGTAACGTTTACTTTACAATCAGAGCAATGGGACCTGACGACATTGTCCAATCCATGAGGGAGGGCGGTATGCTTCTCCTATGGAAAAGAATGGTGGTACGGGAGATAACTTTCTGCATACTGACGTCATTTCTGTCTGCCTGTGTGGGCTTGAATGATAAAGGCAATTGGAAGACAGGGGCCATTGTAGGGTGGCTTAGTTGATTGGCTGATTTGGTGATACCTTGGGTCTATGGAAAGGGGGTGAGTGGGTGGTGGTGGTCGGCTGTTTGATAGGTGGGCTGGGTTTTTGTGTGTGTGTGTGTGTGTGTCTCTGCAGCCTGTTTTTCTCTTACTTTTATCTGTCTGTTCTGCTCTGTCTATCTTTCCGTGTGTCCATCTGTCTTTCCTTCTTTTCTCCCTTTTTCTTTCGTTTGATCCTTTTGTTTGCTTCTTGTTTTTGTATGGCTTTCATTTTTTCGTTCTGTCATTCTTTACTCTTTCTTTCTTTCATATTTCTTTCTTTGTTTCTTTCTTTCTTTATATTATGTTATACGTTTGTCTGTCTTTTTTGTATTTTTCTTTTCTTTCTTTCTTTTGTTCTTCCTTTTGTGATCTGTATTTTGTCTTGTCTCTTATCCTTATTTTCCTTTTTTTTCTTCATTGTGCGGTTTTTCCCATGCCATTGCTTTCTTGTCTTATTTTCTCTCTTTTCTCTGTACTTCTTCATTCTCTTTTTTCTTTCTATTTTCTTTCTGTCTGTCTTTCTTTCCTCCTATGTTTTTCCCTCTTTCTGTCTTTCTTTCTTTCTGTCGTTCTTTATTTCCTTCACTTTTCTTTCTTTTTATTCGCATTCATGACTTTGTTACTTTTATTTTGAGGGGCGTGGGTTATTTACTTGTTTGCTTTTTTTTTTTTTACTGTCTATTTGCATCTTCCTTTTTCCTTACACTGTTTCTTTTGTGAGCGACTGTCTGTGTTCAGAGGGTAATCTGACCATTTATGCAAATGGCAGGAAGCTGGCAATGATGGCAGGGCTATCAGATGGGAGAGTATCTTCATCGGCTCCTATCAGAGAGGCCCGAGATTTGGTACACAACCGACGTAATTGGAGAAATCTGATAACAGCACTCCATCTTTGCTGACCCAGTGACCCTAGAGCAAAGCGAAGAAGAAGAAGATGAGAGAGAGAGAGAGAGAGAGAGAGAGAGAGAGAGAGAGAGAGAGAGAGAGAGAGAGAGAGAGAGAGAGAGAGTGAGAGAGAGAGAGACAGAGAAGAGAGAGGAGAGGGAGGGAGGGAGGGAGAGAGGGAGAGAGGGAGGGAGGGAGAGAGAGATTGCACACATCACAGACACGATTATGTTAGTTGATGCTTAATAGTCCTATGATCAGCAATCTGCCGTTTGTTATGATTTTTTAAAATATTCTCTCTGTTTCGTCTGCTTGTCTGTCTATCTGTCTGTCTGTCTATCTGTCTGTCTGCCTGCCTGTCTGTCTGTCTGTCTGTCTGTCTACTCTCTCTCTCTCTCTCTCTCTCTCTCTCTCTCTCTCTCTCTCTCTCTCTCTCTTTATCTCTTTATCTCTTTATCTTTCTCTCTCTCCATCTGTGTGTGTGCGTGTGTGTGTGCATGCGTACATGCGTGTGTGCGAACGTGCGTGCGTGCTTTATTCTCCCACTTCAAAAATAACCCTTTTGTGCAATTGTTTAATTGATTGATCTGTTCTACATCGCAAGACAGGAAAAGCGAGGCCTTACCAATATCACGAAAGCGTTCAGTCATTAAAATAGTTCTTTGTTTGCTACAAATATATGTCTGTGCTTGTTTGTTTGGTTGTTTGTTTGTTTGTTGATGTATTTTTTTCTCTCTCTAAAACCCACCAAACAATCTGACAGCAGGCAAGATGGAACTAGTATTGTTCATTAATGCAAATCATGTTTCTGTTCCGCTTTGCTGCATCAAGCATAAACATTATAAGATGATGAAGAAGGAAGATTGAAAGGAGGAAGAAAGACAGACAGACAGACAGAAAGAAAGAAAGGAAGGAAGGAAGGAAGACAGAAAGAAAGAAAGGAGGGATGAAAGAAAGAAAGAAAGCAAGGAAGGAAGGAAGGAAGAAAGAAAGAAAGAAAGGAAGGAACGAAGGAAGGAAGGAAGAAAGAAAAAGAAAGGACGGAAGAAAGACAGAAAGAAAGAAAGAAAGAAAGAAAGGAGGGATGAAAGAAAGAAAGAAAGCAAGGAAGGAAGGAAGGAAGAAAGAAAGGAAGGAACGAAGGAAGGAAGGAAGAAAGAAAAAAGAAAGGACGGAAAGAAAGAAAGAAAGAAAGGAAGGAAGGAAGGAAGGAAGGAAAGAAAGAAAGAAAGGAAGGAAGGAAGAAAGGAAGAAAAAAAAAGAAAGGAAAGGAAAGGAAGGAAGGAAGGAAAGAAAGAAAGAAAGAAAGAAAGGAGGGATGAAAGAAAGAAAGAAAGAAAGGAAAGAAGACAGAAAGGAAGAAGAAGGAAGGAAGGAAAGAAAGAAAGGAAGGAAAAGAAAAAAAGAAAGGAAGGAGAAAGAAAGAAAGAAAAAGGAAGGAAGAAAAAAAGAAAGCAAGAAGAAACAAAGAAAGAAGGAAGGAAGAGAAGGAAAGAAGACAGAAAAAGCCAGAAAAGAGAAAGGAAGGGAAGACTTGAAGAGATTAAAAAGTCCAGTCAACAATCCCAAAAAATTGCAGACGAAAATTCACTGGAAGAATAGCTTTGGATGAGATTATAAACGAAGTTCTAACCATTGCAAACGACGATATAAAAATAATGCCACAGTTAAGTTATTCCACCTTCGAAGAATAGAACAATTGTGCCAGTGAGGAAAAGACGAGACAGGATGTCATAAAAGCATGCACGACGGGGATGGATATAAAACAAATATAGTCTTTGTATTTTAGTACTTCGAGAATATAATGATAAATAACTTAGAAGAAAAACATGTACAGGAAAAATAGAAGCAGGAAGACGAAGAGGCGGAGGGGGGGATGATGATGATGATGAGGAGGAGGATGGTTATATATCCATATTAGTTTTGTCGATGCTGTTGCTGCTGCTACAGATTCCTCTTGCTACTGATGATGATAATGATGGTAATAATTATTAACACAGTGTGATGCTGGGATACGAAAGCTAACACTCTCACCAGTGATTAACATGATTGCAAGACCTATTTGGAAAGTAATACGACGAAAAAAAGTAAGAAACCAACACAGAACGGAAGGGAGATAACTAAAACAAAAGATGAAACACAGGGAAACAGTATGCAAACCACCAAAGAGCAACCGAAAGGAAAAGAAAAAAAGACGCACGCGCGCGCACACACACACACACACACACACACACACACACACACACACACACACACACACACACACACACACACACATATATATATATATATATATATATATATATATATATATATATATATATATATATATATATATATATATGCTCAGACATACACACACACACATACACACACACATATACACGCTCACGCACACACACACACACACACACTCTCTCTCTCTCTCTCTCTCTCTCTCTCTCTTTCTCTCCTTCCCTACTTCCCCCCCCCCCCCTCTCTCTCTCTCTCTCTCTCTCTCACCCCTCCCGACCTCCATCTCCCCCCCCCCTCTCTCACCCCCTCCCTACCTCCATCTCCCCCTCTCTCTCACCCCCTCCCTACCTCCATCTCCCCCCATCTCTTTCACCCCCTTCCTACCTCCATCTCCCCCTCTCTCTCACCCCCCTCCCTACCTCCATCTCCCCCTCTCTCTCCCTCCCTACATCCCTATCTCTCTCTCTCCCTACTCCCCCTTTCTCTCTCTCACCCCTCCTACCTCCATCCCCCTCTCTCTCCCTCCCTCCCTCCCCCCTCTCTCTCCCTCCCTCCCTCCCTCTCTGGCACTCGGACATGGACAGTAAAGATAAATACTGCTGGTTTTTTCGTTTAAGGGTGCTTTTCAAGCTGAAAAGTATCTTTGAATAGTCACTGACAAATGGCACCGACTAAATTATGCAAGATTTAGACTAAGAACACTCGGTTTCAATGCAAACAAAAGATGGTTTCAACCTGAGACGTCCACACAGTTCCCATGCCCTATGTGTGGTCATATTCTTGATGATGAAGTGCATTTCCTGTTTCAGTGTCAATCATATGTTTCCATACGTGAAAACTGTGGTATTCTCAATCTAGAAGCTTTCCGAAGGCAAGATATTTTTTCTATCTTATCGTCTGATGATGATATTGTGATCGAATCGATTGCAAAGTTTATTGATGAAGCACTGAAATTACGACAATTACAGCTAAGTTCCAATTAGTTTAACATTTGTGACTAAACTAAAGTAACATTTATATTATGTAACTCCAGCATTTTGTGACATACCTAAAGAATCATTTATAATTACGCTGTAGTCTCCAGCAAGAATATGTATTGAAAATGTCATATACAATTTCAATGGATGGTCTAATATAGCATTCTAGAATGTTCTTTTTATTATTTTAGTTATTGCTTATTGGTTCCTGTTGTTCATCCTTGTTATTACTTTGTGTTCAGTTTGAAACTGAGTTTACGTCAGAGCTTAAAGTCGTATCTGTTCATTGAAAGGTCTTTTTTTTTGGGTTTTTGGTTTTCATTACGTTAAATGCATCATGTGATTTTTCTTGTATTTATTTGTATTTACAAAAGAAGTCGTGTATAACCCCCCTTGTGAATAGGCCACATTGGGCAATGCCAATAAATTGGTCAAAGCGTCCCTCCCTACTTCTCCCCCCCCCCCCTCACTCTCTCACCCCCCCCCCCCCCCATTCCTACCTACCTCCATCTATCCCTTTCTCTGTCCCTCCTTACGTCCATCTCTCTCTCTCTCTCTCTCTCTCTCTCTCTCTCTCTCTCTCTCTCTCTCTCTCTCTCTCTCTCTTTCTCTCTCTCTCTATCTGGACTTTGGATTATTACTCATGTCCTTTTCATATTCATTCCTATGTTAATATGTTACTTACAATTACCCCTTTGACTGATGGGCTTGTAGCTTTTGTCAAATAAAATTCGTTCGTTCGTTCGTTCGTTCTCCCTCTCCCTCCCTCCCTCTCTCTCTCTGTGTTGTTATTGCTGTAGTTGTTACTTTGTTCTTTGTTGGTGATTTGTTTGGGTTTTACGCTTGTTAGTTTTTTGTTTTGGTCTATGTATGTGTGTTGTGTGTGTGTGTGTGTGTGTGTGTGGGGTGAAGGGGGGAACGGTGCTGTTCTTTTTTTTTTTTTTTTTTATTGTTTTTTTTGTTGTTGTTGTTTGTTTATTTGTTTGTTTTTTGGGTTTTTTTTTCTCATTTGTTTGTTTGATGTTCTTGTTTTTTTCTTGTTTTTTGTTTGTTTATTTGGAAGGGTGTTTTTGTCTGCTTTTTGTTGTTGTTGTTTTTTGGTTTGTTTGTTTTTTTCTTGTTTTTTTTTCTCTTTTTTCTTTTTTTGTTTGTTAGTTTGCTTTTTTATTTTTTTTTATTTTTTTATTTGGGGGGGGGGGGGGGGGGGGGGGGGTCTGGGGTATGTTTTGTCTTTTGCTCGTCTGGGGTTGTTTGTTTGTTTGATTGTTTGTTTTTTTGTTTTTTTTTCTTCTTCTCTCTTTTTCTTTAAAAAAAAGTTCTTTCCCTTTGCTTCTTCTGCTTGAAAGTATGAGTACTGAGTGCATTTTTAAATGTGACCCCATGGGCGGGGACTGGATGTAGAAAAAGAACATGAATACTTATTCATTGTCCTGGAAAAAAAGAATTTGTTTCTATTACTTACAATGTGTAGATGTTCTTTTTATGACTTTATTGGCTTTTTCCCCCTCTTATTATGAGTGTATGGGGTATTGCACTTATTTTATTACCATGACATTCAATTTGCATGAACATAATTAAAAAGTGTTTTGTGTTGATCGTGTGCTATGTGAGTATTACATATTTAGTATTATCCTGAAACACCCCCCACCCCACCCCCCCCCCCCACCCCCGCACACACACTCAAACACACACACACACACACGCGCGCGCGCGCGCGCGCTCAAACACACACACACACACACACACACACACACATACTCACTCACTCACCCACCCATATTCTCTCCCTAAACGACTGTATAGTTTTTAATTTCTTCTTGGTTTGTTTCTTGTTTTTATTGTGTGGATGTATGGGTATTAAATTTATTTCATTATTCATGACATATAATTTGAAACGAGTTATAATCTAAAATAAGTGTTGATGGGATCGCATACTGTTTTGGGATTTATATATTGGATATTATCTCTGAAATACACACACACACACTCTCTGTCTCTGTCTCTCTCTCTCTCTCACCTTTTATTGTCTGCTTATAGTCATAGTATATCCTGATGAAGGATTCATATTTTTATATTTTCAATACTTTATTGGACTTGCCTCTGTACTTAAGTTTTAATGAGTGCCCTATTTCAATATCTTATAATTATGTGTAATAAGTATGTGTACCATTTGACAATGTGTAGATGTTTATCTTTATGACTTATTAAGTTTGGTTGTGTTATTTTTCTTGGCTTTGTTGTTGCTCTTGTTCTTGTTGTTGTTGTATGTCTGTTTTTCTCTTTTTTTATCATCTTTTGTTGGTTTGGTTTTTCCTTCTCTTTTGTTTGTTTGTTTGTTTTGGTTAGGGTTTTTTGGGGGGTGGGGGTAGGGGTGGGGTATTCTTAGGATTTTCTTTTAATTGCTTGCTTTGGGGGGGGGGGAGGGTTGTTGGGGGGGAGCTGTTTTGAAAAGGGTTATTTCCCCTTGTTTTTATTGCGAGACTGTATAAGTATTGGGTTATTATTATTAAGATGTATCCCTAACGGGCGGGGACTGGATGTAAAAAAGCACATGTGTGCTTATTCATTATCCTCGAAATAAAAGAATTTGTCATTGTCATTGTCATTGTCATTGTCCCTCCCTTCCTCCATCTCACTCTGCCTCAGTCCCTCCCTACCTCCATGTCTCAACCCCCCCCCCCCCCCCAACCCCCCCCCCCCCCCCCACACACACACACACACACACCTCTCCCCTCTCTCTGTCTCTCTCGTCTATCGTTATCATCAATATCAAACAAAACGCAAGTCCCTCATGTTCTTCTTCCTTTTTCCCTTCTCTCTTCTCTTCCTCGTTCAGTGTCTGCCTCACTTCCCACAAAAGCCAGAATAACGAGCGACGATTGATGACTGATCGCCAAGTCATGCCATGGCCTATTTTCTGCGCATGAAGACAGACAAGCTAGGCAGTCACTGGCTTGGTAGACAGTGTCAGCAACTTGGCAGACTCAATGGACAGAGTGATGAAGGGAGGGGGGGGGGAGGTTGGAAAGACAGAATCAGAAGTGTAGCTGACTGCACATGTCTCTGCTCTGAACAGTCACGTTGATCCTCTTCCTCAAGCGGCACACCGCTGAAGAGGAACGTGCGCTGAAGTGGACAGTCAGTTGAAGAACATGCATTTTTACACCTGTGAGCACAGGCACACACAGACACACACTGACACAGACACACACCATACATGCGCGCGCGAGCGCACACAGACACAGACACACACACACACACACACACATACACACACACACATACGCGCACAAACACACACACACACACACACACACACACACACACACACACACACACACGCGGAGTAGTAATTGTCATTGTTTATTGATATCGCCATCGTCATCATCGTCATCTTTATCTTTATAATTTCCTTTTCAATAAGATTTGGTATATTTGTTTGTGTGATGTTTTGTTGTTGTTTTTGTTATTTAAAAAAAAATATTTATATTTATTTTTGGTTGTTGTTGGTTTTGTTTTTTTTTCCTCTTAGATGGCTTGACGAAAAAAAGCAAGTAGTTTGCTTATTCAATGTGCCATTTGGAAATAAAAGTGTGACTTTGACTTTGAAACACACACACACACACACACACACACGTGCGCGCACACACACACACACTTGCATATATGTATGTATGTATGTATGTATGTATGTATGTATGTATGTATGTATGTATGTATGTATGTATGTATGTATGTATGTATGCATGCATGTATGTATGTATGTATGTATGCATGTATGAATGCATGTGTGTATGCATATATGTCTGTATGTATGTACGTACGTACGTACACATGCACGCATGCATGAAGAGTGCAGCAGTATCACAGCAAATCCTGACCAACAGACAGACAGATCGACAGAGACACATGGATAATGACCATGGTCAGTCTCACTTTCGACCTCTGTTTGCTGGACAGGGCGAGAGGTCACTTTGAATATTTTCCACAAACATGTTGCCGACCCAGTACTTATTTTGTTTTAATTTTCAACAAATTTCAGTGCAAAATAAAACCCGAAAACAAACATACAAATCAGTCAAGGAGAAGGGAAAAAAGAGAGAAAACAAAATATCAAACAAAAAACCCCCAAAGAAACAACAAAGAAAAAGCATGAAATTCAGGAAAAAAAATACACAAACCGTAACCATAGAATTAAAACTCATTCAACAGTCAATTTATCATATTTTGATCAGTACATTGATGTTGGTACATGAAATAACAACCATATTCTGCTGGCTCAACACCCATGCTGTAACATTCATAAAACTTGGCACAGAGAGACAAGAGATAACAGAAAAAAACAGAAGGTAAGAACACAAGATAATGATAGAGGATATCATCTGTAACAGAAGACAGTAAAATCAGATACTATCTATATTACAAAGACGCCTTTTCCTACAATCCTTCAACTTTCTCATCTTGTGAAGCATACACATGCAGAAGGGCCATTTTTCTAACGAGAAAGCCAATCGATCATACTGGAGAAGAATGAGGAAAAGAGGAAAAGGAAGAAAAAAAATCAAGAAGTATTTAAAGAATTTGAAAAAAATACAGACTTATGCACGTTAGAATACGAAGATCTTTGTGTGTGTGTGTGTGTGTGTGTGTGTGCGTGCGTGCGTGCGTGCGTGCGTGCGTGCGTGTGTGTGTGTGTGTGTTTATGTACATTTGAATTTGCTAACTCTGTTAATTGTTATTGGTTGTATGTATGGGTGTGTTGAATGCAAGCGCTTTGATTTCTTTTTGCAAGATATAGCGCTATATAAATTCCATTTCTTCTTCTTCTTCTTCTTCTTTTTCTTCTTCTTCTTCTTCTTCTTCTTCTTCTTCTTCTTCTTCTTCTTCTTCTTCTTCTTCTTCTTCTTCTTCTTCTTCTTCTTCTTCTTACTATTAAGAAAGCGAAGAAGCAGAAGAATGCGTAGAAGAAGACTGCAAAGGAGAATATGAAGAATGCGAAGACTGCAAAAAGAAAACGAAGAATAATGCAAAGAAGAAGAAGACGATTGCGAAGAATACGAAGGAGGAGGAGGAGGAGGACGAGGAGGAGGAGAACGACGACGACGAAGAGGAGGAGGAGAAGGAGGAGGAGGAGGCAATTGCAAAGCAGAAGAAGAAACCCATCTTTTCTCAAAGCAGCACATTCCAATCTTCCCAGCAGATTCAATCTGCCCTCAGAACAGATTCTGATGAAGACAAAATGAGCAGACGACTGCCATAATCCTGTCTGTTCAACCAGCTGTAAACACCAGCCAGCCAGGGGAGACAAGCAGAGGGGGGAGGTGTAAAGGAGGGTAAAGAAACAGACAAGACAGCAGCATCATGGTGAAAACAATAAACAGTATGGCGACTGTTTTAAGGTTATGTTTTCAAGTGCTTTAAGAGACAAAGTAAAGAAAGAAAACAAAAACGCCAATAAACAAACCCCCCAAAGGCAAATGTCAGACAGCTAATGATGTGCCGTCAGTGCCTGGGCTTTATCACAGTTCTTGATTAAACCATTGACGCTGGGGGCAACAG
>CM054146.1:510092-517592 GCA_028751875.1 Rapana venosa
AGTCAAGTCGAATGCAAAGAAGAGGAAAAACAACAGCGAGAAGAATGTCAATAATAATTTCAATGAAGAAGAAGAACTGTGATAAAGAAAAATAAAAATAAAAAACAACAACAATAATAACAATAACATAGTACACAGAGAAAAAATGTTTAAAAGAGCAGCAAGGACAAAAATCCACCTACAAAACAACACAAAAAAAACAAACAGAAAAAAAGAAAATAAACAAAAACAAAAGCACATGGAACAATGTAAAACAAATACAAGAAAGAACACAACAATTTTTTTTAAAACCACACCTTACTCTGTTCACTACAGCAGTGGTGGCTTCTACTTTTTCTTCATCCCACCCTTTCTATAACAACACCCCCCCCCCCCCCTCCTTCCCCTTACCCTGGCAGTTGTTCACAGCTACACTGACACACAGACAGGTTGAAAGCGTCCTCTGCTCATTTTCTCTTCACTGAAACCGATTCTGACGTCAGTCAGACGTAATCCCTTGATGGAGGCGTGTGTATCTGACTGGCCAATAGTCTCTGCCCTGAAGGCAACCTAGTTTCTTCTGATTGGCTGGCTGTGATCCGTTGGTCAGATTCTGTGATCCAGTGAATGAGCACCACCAAGATTTTAGGAGTATGGGCTGTTTGGGGTTTATGTATTATCACTATTGTATTTGTGTTCATATTTTTGTTGTGTTTCTTGCACTTGAGGATATTCTTGGGATGTCTGTTGATCCAATAACAGATCAGTTCTTTATTGTGTAGACTACAATGATAGCATCATTATCTGTTATATATTGTTGTGTTGCATATGAGCATAAAGGAAGGAATCTGTTCACAAAAAGCTCTTTAGTTTAATATATAAGTCATTCCACATGGAGTAAGAAGACAAAGAAGAAGAAGAATTATAAAGAAGAATTTAAAGATATTGCGAATAAAAATTTGAAGAAGAATGTGAAGAATTTGAAGAAGAAGAAAGAAAGAAAGAAAGAAAGAAAGAAAGAAAGAAGAATTTAAAGATAAAGAAAATGCAAAGCCGAAAAATGCTATGTTGAAGAAGAATGCACAGAAAATGTCGATGAAAATAACAGTGCCAAAAAAAAGAGAAAAGGAATGATGTTAAGTAAAAGAAGGCAAACAAGAAAAATGCAAAGACGAAGAAGATGATGATAAAGAAGAAGAATACAAAGAAGGAGAAGAATGTAAAGAAGAAGCATATACATTAGAAGAATGTAAAGAAAAAGAATGCAGAGAAGAAGAATGCAGAGAAAACAAATCAAAAGAAGAACGTGAAGGAGAATGCAACAAAGAATGTAAAGAAGAATACAAAGAATGAGAAGGAGGAGAAGAAGAAAAACAATAAGAAGAAGAAAAAGAAGAAGAAGAAGAAGAAGAGGATGATGAGGAGGAGGAAGAGGAGGAGGAGGAATGATGATGATGAGGGATGATGGATGACGACGACGACGACGACGACGACGATGATGATGATGATGATGATGATGGTGGTGGTGATGATGATGATGATGATGATGATGATGGTGATGATGATGATGATGATGATGATGAGGAGGAGGATGATGATGTGTTATTTTCAGTTGCTGAACCAGCCACTGTGGCACAGTGTTTTTTCTATTGTGTTTCTGCTAGAAGACGACAAGGAGTGGAGCATCACGATGACTGTTGTGTGTTGACAGTGATGGGAAAATCACTGGGAAGACAGCATTTTTTTCATGCATACTGCGTCAGTAGACACTATCTGCTGTGATGATAGAATATTGGGGGTTGTTTGTTCTGTGTATTCTGCATTTGTTAGTTTCCTCTTCTTCTTGTTGTTGTTCTTCTTCTTGTTCTTCTTCTTCTTCTTCTTCTTGTTCTTCTTCTTTTTGTTCTTGTTCTTGTTCTTCTTCTTGTTCTTGTTTTTCTTCTTCTTCTTCTCTTCTTCTTCTTCTTCTTCTTCTTCTTCTTCTTCTTCTTCTTCTTCTTCTTCTTCTTCTTCTTTGCATTCTTTGCATTCTTCTTCTTTGCATTCTTCTTCTTCTTCTTTGCATTCTTCTTTGCATTCTTCTTCTTCTTCTTCTTTGCATTTTTTGCATTCTTTGCATTCTTCTTCTTTGCATTCTTCTTCTTTGCATTCTTCTTCTTCTTCTTCTTTGCATTCTTCTTCTTTGCATTTTTCTTCTTTGCATTCTTCTTCTTTGCATTCTTCTTCTTTGCATTCTTCTTCTTCTTTGTATTCTTTTTCTTCTTCTACTTCTACTACTACTACTTCTTCTTCTTCTTCTTCTTCTTCTTCTTCTTCTTCTTCTTCTTCTTCTTCTTCTTCGCAATTCTTCGCAATTCTGATTCGCAATTCTTCGCAATTCTTCGCAATTCTTCGCAATTCTTCTTCTTGGCATTCTTCTTCTTTGCATTCTTCTTTGCATTCTTCTTTGCATTCTTCTTCTTTGCATTCTTCTTCTTCTTCTTTTTCTCTGCATGTAAACTGGTCAGTGCGTCCACTGGCTGGCTTGATTTCTACTTGTTGATGTGTGTGTGTGTGTTCTATTCTTACTCCTGTCTATATTAATATGATGCATGTGCTAATGCACAGATGTAAAAACGTTCACTCTATTCATCTCTTCATCGAAGTTTTGCCTATAATCTTGTAGCATCATCTTGCCTGACACCTCACCCATCCTAACCTCCCCACCCCCACCCCTTCCCTTCTCTGTGGGTGGGTGCTGTGTACAGCTGGTTGGACAGCCTAGTTTACTGCTATCACCTGCTCGTTTTCTGTTGGCTGGAGCCCCTTGCTGCAACATGGCTGATCCATTGGCCAGAGCGCCATGTTTCTGCTGTGGACAGTAGAAATTTTAACCTTTCAGGTGCCTGTGGCTTTGAGTGCTTGGTCTTGTTCAGATTGTTTTTTTTTTTATTTCACAGCGAGGGGAGGGTGGGGAGGGGTGTAGCTTGGTGGTTATGGTTAGAGTGTTGTGCTTACCGTTTGTATGGCTGCCATCAGGGCTGGGTTCGAGCCGCCACTGCTCAAGTGGATTTTCCCCTGGAGTTGACATCAGTGCTGACTACTCGACCCAAAGTTGTTGGGATGAGACTATGAACCGAGATACTGTGGTCCTTGACTGAGGATGATGGTGAAAGAACTCATGATGTTTTGGGTTTTTCTTTACATCAAGTCCCTGTGTGCGTGTCTGTGTGCGTGTGCGTGTGCTTGAGTGTGTGTTTGTGTGTGTGAAAGAGAGAGAAAGAGGGGGTGCACGTGTTTGTTCGTGTGTGTTCGTGTGTTCGTGTGTGTGTGCGCGCGCGTAAGTGTGTGTGTGTTTGTGCGTGTGAGTGCGTGTGTGTATATGTGTCTTTCTGCCTGTCTATCTGTCTGTCTGTCTATCTGTAATCTGCATCTGTGCCTGCGTATCTGTATGTATGTGTGTATGCATGCGTTCATGCCTGCGCGTGTGTGCGTTGTGCGTGCATGCCTGTGTATGTGTGTGTGTGTGTGTGTGTGAACATGTTCTGTTCACAGTTACATTTTCTCCTGCATTCTCCTGTGCCGAACAAGACAGGGAAGAAACATGAGGCCTGAGGGTGCTGTGCTGCTGGTTGTGTCCAGTCTGATCACAGCAGCCAACAAGTGAACACATGGGGATGCTCATGTAACTGAAGGAAGCAGACACTAGCAGGTGAATAGTGAGTGGCATTCGGCTTGTAAGTCAGTTGTAGTCTTCTTCTTTACCTTCCTGTCTTCTCTTTTTTTTATATTCCATTTCTGTCTTCTCTCTTCCCTTGTTCTGTCTACTTCGTGATTTTGTTCTTAGTAGTTTTAAATGTTGCTGTTGTTGTTGGTGTTGTTGTGTATGTGTGTGTGTGTGTGTGTGCGCGCGCGCACGTTTGGGGTGTGAGTGTGTGTGTGTGTGTGGTGGGGGTGGGTGGTACGTGCGTGCTTGCGTGCGTGTATGTGTATGTGTGTTTGCGTGCATGCGTGAGTGCGTGCGTGCGCGCGCGCGTATGTGATTTTGTGCGCGCACGTACGTGCGTGCGTGTGTGTGTGTGTGTGTGTGTGTGTGTGTGTGTGTGTGTGTGTGTGTGTGTGTGTGTGTGTGTGTGTGTGTGTGGTGTGTGTGTGTGTGTGTGGCGTACTTGTGTGGAATTTGTAAGACTGGATTTTAATTACTTTATGCGAAGAATGTTCCTATGGCTTGTTTTCCTGTGTGACTTGTAACCCCCATGAATTGTTTCTGTTTATCAAAACAATACAGTATTGGTACCGGTAACTTACACGCATTTTGACCTAGGCTCAGAATGCAGAAACAAAAATATCCATGTTTATCTTCCACATCTGTGGAATTTTCAGGAACATTTCATGCAGAAGAATGTATGGGTTGATGCGGCGGACATTGATTCCATTGTCAACATCTTTGCATCTTTTTCTCTCGCTCCTGACATAAAGATTTCTGATTTACCAGTGTACCATATTCATTTCACCTTGCTCTATTTTCGAATGAATATTTCTGATGGTTTGTTGTTATTATGTTTCTTTTTTATCATTCCCAAATTATGCCTTTGTGACAACATGAACTGCCGGGAAGATTGATAGGCGTCAGTGCTACAGTTTATTGTTATGGGAGAAATAATAGCAATATTAACAAACATCGTAAAAACGCCACAAGAGCGTTTTGTGTTCTATCTCTCTCTGTCTGTCTGTCTGTCTCTGTCTGTCTCCGTCTGTCTCTGTCTGTCTGTCTCTCTATCTGTCTGTCTCTAAAGTCCTTCGGATGAGACTATAAACCGAGGCCCCGTGTGTGAACGCATGCAGAACATCTTGCGCACACGTTAAATCCTGTTCCGCTGTTCGAAATAGTAGGCCATTGTGTGCCGGTGGGAACAGATGACAAAATTTTAAAAACCACATACACACGCAAAAAGCAAAAAAAATCATCTGAGCGCTTTGATTTGTTGCTTTACAAGATTCAGCGCTATATAAATTCCATACATTATTATTATTATTATTATTATTATTATTATTATTATTATTATTATTATTATTATTATCATTATTATTTATCTGTATGTCTGTCTGTCTGTCTGTCTGTCTTTCTCTTCTCTCCTCTCCTCTTCTCTCTCTCTCTCTCTCTCTCTCTCTCTCTCTCTCTCTCTCTCTTCTCTCTCCTTCCCCCCCCCCCCCTCTCTCTCTCTGGTCTTTTCTTTCCTCTCCTTTTCCCTCATCATAACCATCATCATCATCTGCTGCTGCTGCTGCTGCTGCTATCATGCTTCATTTACCACAACGGAACAAACCATTCTCTGCATTTATGGACGATGCTGTTTTCCTCCTACCTCCCTTCTGATGTAGATGAGTTGTGGTTGTTTGTTTAGGGGAAAAAAACAAAACCACAAACACAAACAAATAAACACATAAGGAAGACAGTTTGTTTGGAATACTAGCAGGCAAAGCGGAGGCAAAGAATCATGTTTAGATGAATGTGCATATTAATAAGTCACTGCAACCCCGTCCTCTCTTTTTGACAACAGAGAGAGAGACAGAGACAGACACAGACAGAGACAGAGATAGATAGATTATGATGAAACACTCTGCACACCTTGCTGCCACCATCATTAATTTTCTTCCTGCTCTCTGTGTAAAATCGCAGGGAAGAGTCTCTGGCTACACACAGTTATTCATAACAAAGGCAGTGGTAGACAGGAATAGATGCAAAGAGACTTTGGCCCACACAAATAAAGCAAAACAAAAAACCGAAAGAAAGAAGGAAAGAAAGAAAGAAAGAAAGAGAGAGCGGAGAGAGAGAGAGAGAGAGAGAGAGAGAGAGAGAGAGAGAGAGAGAGAGAGAGAGAGAGAGAGAGAGAGAGAGAGAGAGAGAGAGAGAGAGAGAGAGAGAAACAAACAGAAAGTCAGAAAGAAAAACAGGAAGAAAGAACACACACAACACACACACACACACACACACACACACACACACACACACACACACCACCCCAAACAAACCCCCATCAACTCCACACCCCAATAGCACCTGCCTCTACATTGCCTTTATTCTGATTTGCCATTCAAACCAAAACAAGCAGACGGAAATGACGTCATCATGCAGAAAGTTATCTCCCCTATCGGCATTCTTCTCCCCAGCAGAAAGACGCCGCTCCTTCCACACAGAGTGGAAACTATGGCCAGGGGTGGGGAGGGAGCTGGTAGGTGGGGGCGAGTGGTCTAGGCTAGTGGTTAGAGTACTGAACTCTGATCTAGTTCTGAGAAAGAAAAAAACATCTGAGCACATTACCCCTCTCTTGCGATCTCTCCATTGGCTGCCTGTGCCACAGAGAGTAAATTATAAGATTAGTACCCTCTGTTACAATTGACTCCACAAAACTGCACCCTCCTACCTCTGTGAATGTCTTAACCTGTACACTCCTTCACGTTCCCTCCGCTCTACTGCAGATACCTTGTGCTTACGAATACCTAGATTCAACTAATACACTGTTGGCGGCCGCTCTTTCTCTATTTTGGGTCCATCGACCTGGAATGAGCTCCCTCTCTCTCTCTTCGCCAGAAACCTAGTTATGACACTTTAAAATCCAGCCTACAGACATATTTATTTCAAACCTAAGATTTCCACCCTCCTGTCTCATATCAGAACTATCCCACCCTTCACTAACCCATGTCCTATCACCCTGCTAAAGTATACCACCTGTGTGAGTGTGTGTGTGCTTTTGAAAAACATTTGACTTTTGAAATTTTATGTCATAGATTTTGTCTGCAGCGCATCATGCTTGTAAATATCTGTTTGTTTTAACTATTGATTATTTATCATTGATTGCATGACTGTGTAAGATTAGGTTGAACGCATGCGCTTTGATTTGTCTTTGCAATATATAGCACTATATAAGTTCCATTTATTATTATTATTATTATTATTATTATTATTATTATTATTATCATTATTATTTTTATCTGACGGCACAGGTTCCAGCACCATCCAGACAATGGTTCAGGGGGATTGTCCCCTGGAGTTCACATCAGCACTGACTCCACTCCCCCCAAAAGTCGTACAGATGAGACTATAAACCCCTGCCCCATGTACACACGCCTCTAAAACATCTTGCCAACGCTCTAAGACCTGATCCATCTTTCAGAAGAGTATGCTGTGCCGGGAGTATGAGGACGGGATAGCTCAGTGGTCGGAGCACTCGCTTTCCCCCAGCCAAGTTAAGCAGCGTCGAGCGTGGTTACCAGTTGGATGGGTGACCGTATGCGCGCCTTGGCTTCAGTACAGTTCCCCCAGTTCACCCAGCTGTAAATGGGTACCTGCCCTCTTTAGGGTCATGGAAGGTAAAGCAGCGAGGGAGAGGAGATGGGCGCCGCTGCCCTCAATATGCTGGCCCTAGAGAAGTGAGGTCTCTGACGCCTCGCTCCCCTACGACCTTATAGGTTATGGGACTCCTTTACCTTTACCCTTTTATGCTGTGCCACGCTCCTTGGAAAGGAGGACACGATATACAA